>RJWJ010048125.1:0-10719 GCA_004363605.1 Indri indri | reverse complement strand
TTTTTTTTGAGAGAGAAAGAGACAAAAAGAGAGGCAGAAACTTTGGCTGGAACAGTTGAATCTTTATTCCTTTGCAATGTTTTCATTGCTTAACCTTGAAAATAGCCTGTGTGTCAGCTGGAAGGATCTGTGCTGAGGCTTGGTCCCTGGGGACAGAACAAGGATGGAGTGTGCTAGTTGAAAAAGGAAGGGAAGCATCGGTGGTTTAGAAGGAAGTATTCTCAGGACCCAGGCAGGGAAACTCAACACTCGCAGGTACCAAAGCCCACAACCTAAGGGGCAGGAGCTGGGAGCTGGAAGGATACAGAAAGGATGTCATAATGTAGGAGGTTGTAGATAGTAGCCAGGGTTTTCACAGCATGCTTTACTTGGCTTTTATGTTTACAATGAGGATAGACTGCTTTTAGGAACGATAAAGAAAAGTTTGTTTATTAAACTAATTATGGTTCAATAATATTAATAATAACAGTGATGGCAGTGACAGTATGTGATATGATAAACTGGTGTGCTTTTATTTCTCCTTTTCCCTATGCACAGCTATTTTATCCTGTGACATTCTCCCATTGAGGCTCAGAAATAAGAAACCAGTATTGCTGCAAAGTAAGGCTGTCACTAGAGGGAATGAAGAGGAAAAAAAAAAATCCAATTTTATATTTTAGACAACAAATGTTTAGGTGTAACAGAGAAATATTTGGGAGAGAATTGAGGATGAAACCAGGAATAATTTGCTCCAAATTTCCTTCCCCATCAGCACCCCTAGTAAACAAATACACTAGATAAATATGATTTTACAGGCTGGGAAAGAAAAGAACAGTTGGAAAATATAATGTACAAAAGCTAATCACCAAATAAGGCCTGTCCAGTTCCTCTTTCTCCTCCAGCCATGACAAGAAACATAAACCATAGAATCCTCAGGTAGATATAGGATCTAAGAGTAGAAGAAACCCATCCTTACCTCATGCCCATAACTCCAAGAGAGAGTAGATTCACAGATGGTCTCTACATCCCAAAGTCATGGGAATTATAGAGTGCAGAATTTTGCCACAAGTTCTACGCTGGTTCTTTAAATATATTTTCTGAAATAATCATGTATTAATTAGACTCCTTTTAAAGTGCAACAAGTGAGAAATTAGTAATAAGTCCAAAATTGCACAGCAGGTACATAGGAGAAGTGGTAAAAATTCAGGCAAAGGAAAAGGGATAGATGGGGAAAGAAGCCCTAAGTAACATTCAGAGTTAAATAATCTCTCTGCTATAAAAATATGGACATTTACTTTGCTTACTTGACAGGATCTGTGATAGGGTAAGCCAAATGGGATATTTCATATATATTCTTTTTGGGGTCCTGTGAGGTTCTTAGATCTATGGTTTGATGTCTTTTGTTATATTTTGGAAAATTCTTGGCTGTTATTCTTTCAAATTTTTTTGTATCATCTCTCTCCATTTCCCCACCCCTCATCTTTCTTGGGCTCCAATTATATATATGTTTGATCATCTAATATTGTCAATATTGCTCTTGTGTGATCTGCAACGTTTTTCTGTTTATCTGCTCTGTTTGCTTGTCTTTGCGGTTTTTCTTTTTGTTTTCTTCTTTGTTTCAATTTTTCTTTATTTTTGCTCTTTTTGTTTCAATTTGATTTCTAACTGACCGATCTTCAAATTCGCTGATTCTTTTATTGACCATGTCAAATATTATGGTGAGCCTGACAAAGAAATTCTTCATCTCTAATACATTTTTAAATCTCTCCCATTGCTATTTGTCCTCTCTCTGCTGAAATTCCCAACTAATGCTCATATGTTTCCCTCTTTTCCCACTAAATCCTTTAACATATTAACCATAGTTATTTTAAAGTCCAACATTTGGGTCATTTCTCATTTGGGAAATGTTAAATCATTTTTTCTCTTGACAATAGGCCATTTTCACTGGCATTATGTGTCTTTGTATTTTTATATCAAATGCCAGACATCTCATGCGGAGTAATAGGGACTTGAGTAAATGTTATTTGCTCCTGGAAGTGGATGTGCATTTGATCCTTCAGGACAATAACATGGAGGTTTAAGAAACTCTAGTTAACTAGGAGTTGAGTGGGGCTTACCTTTTGCCATTGCTATGAATACCTTTAATAAACCACAGCCTTTGGTCTAAAAATGCCTTGTGCTTAGTGTGGGTGTTGTGTTGTTGGAGGTTTTTTCTCAATGTACTTGCTTCATCCTCATTTTTCAGCTTTCCCTGTGATGCGTGCCATAAAGAAGATGCTCTTTCTCTATTCCTTTTCACCTTCTTTAGTGGTATACTGCTGTTGCTTGTTATTTGGTACGTGTTAGGCTGGTGGTGGGGAGAGGTTTCTCAGAAAGGGGTTGCTGTTTAGTGCAACTTCTGTGGAAAGTAATATGGAGATACCTCAAATAGCTGCAAGTAGAACTACCATTTGACCCAGCAATCCCACTACTGGGATTTCTACCCAAAGAGAAAAAAAGGATTCTATAAAAAAGACATCTGCACTACCATGTTTATAGCAGCACAATTCACAATTGCAAAGATGTGGAAACAACCCAAGTGCCCATCAATACATTAGTGGATTAATAAAATGTGGTATATGTATACCATGGAGTTCTACTCAGCCACAAAAACCAATGGTGATCTAGCACTTCTTGTATTATCCTGGATAAAGCTGGAGCCCATTCTACTAAGTGAAGTATCCCGAGAATGGAAAAACAAGGACCACATGTACTCACCATCAAATTGGTATTAACTGAGCAATACTTAAGTGCAGTAGTAGCATTCATCGGATGTCGGGCAGGTTGGAGCAGAGAGGAGGGGATGGGTATAGTCACACCTAATGGGTGCAGTGCGCACTGTCTGGGGGATGGACATGCTTGAAGACCTGACTTGGGCAGGGCAAAGGCAATATATGTAACCTAAACATTTGAACCCCCGTAATATGCCAAAATAAAAATAAATAAATAAAGTAAAAAACTCTCTACCTGTTAAAAAAAAAAGATTGCTTTTACAAAAAGAGAAAGAGAGAAAAAAAAAGAAAGGGGATGCTTCTTAGTCTGAGTAATAGACTGAAGATAAAGTAGAACAGAGATAGAGCCGGCCCATGACAGGTGTGTGATTTGAGAGGGGATTATATCTTTGTTGTTGCAAGCCAAAAAGATTTTGATGTCTTATATTACTGCATAATAACTTAGCCTGCAGCGACCAATATAACTCTACAGCACTATTTTTCCATTTAGGTCATTAAAAATACTTGAATCCAATCAAAGACTTTTACAGTCCAAGGAAATGGTATATTTGGTTACCTGAGTATCCTAATTACTTGAAGAACAGACCTCTAATGGAATCTCTTCTGTTTAGATGGTATAGGCATGGAAGTGGAGTAGGGTCATATAATACAATTGGACTGGATTTTAAGTCAAAAGATATGGGTTTGACTTTTGGCTATGTTACCTTAGAGCCACAAAAAACAATGGTGATATAGCACTTCTTGTATTATCCTGGATAGAGTTGGAACCCATTCTACTAAGTGAAGTATCCCAAGAATGGAAAAACAAGCACCACATGTACTCACCATCAAATTGGTTTTAACTGATCAATACTTAAGTGCACATATAATAATAACATTCATTGGGTGTTGGGCAGATGGAGGGGAGGAAGGGATGGGTATATACACACGTAATGGGTGCAGTGCACACCGTCTGGGGAATGGACATGCTTGAAGCTCTGACTCGGATGGGGCAAGGGCAATATATGTAACCTAAACATTTGTACCCCCATAATATGCTGACATAAAAAAATATAAAATGAAGGAGGTTGGATAAAATTTAGTAATTTTCAACTTGTGGGACTTGGAATGCTGAGTGGCCTTGCAAGGGGAACGACCTGTTCAGATAAGCCCAGATATTATTTGTAACATAAATAACTAATGTCTTTCACATAGGGTTATGGATTGAACTGGGTCTCCCCACCCCAGATTTGTATGTTGAAGTCCTAACCTCCACCACCTCACAATGTGATCTTATTTGAACATAGGGTCTTTACAGAGGTGATTAAGTTAAAATGAGGTTATTAGAATGGGCCCTAATCCAATATGATAAATGTTCTTAGAATCCTATCATATTGGAATATGCTTAGTTTCCTTATTAAAAAGGGAAAACTTAGACACAGAGACAGGCACATAGAGGGAAGAGAATGTGAAGACACACAGGTAGAAGATGACCATGTTCCTGGAACAATGCATCCACAAGCCAAGGAAAGCCAAGGATTTCACATGAACACCAGAAGCTAGAAGCGAGGAATGATTCTCTTTTAGAGCCATCAGAGAGAACACAGACCTGCTGACTACTTGATTTTGCACTTCCAGCCTTCAGAACTGTGAGACAATACATTTCTGTTGTTTAAACCACCCATTTTTTTTTTTAATAGTTTGTGGCAGCAACCCTAGGAAACCAATACCGATTTTTGTAATGGAAAGTGACGAACCACTGTAAAAAATACCTAAGAATGTGGAATTGGCTTTGCAACTGGGTAATGCATAGAGACTGGAAGAATTTTGAGGCACTCGATAGAAAAAGCATATATTTCCTTGAAGAGATTATTCATGGAAGTGTGAATGTTGAAGGTGGTTCTGGTAAGTAAGATCTCAGATGGAAATGAGGAACATGTTATTGGAAACTGGAGGAAAGGGGGTTTTTGTTGTAAAGCAGCAGAGGACTTGCTAAATATTGTTCTCTTAGGTGGAAAGTAGAACTTGTAAGTGATGAACTCAGATATTTAGCTGGGAAGATTTTAAAGCAAAGTATTAAAGATGGTGCCGGGTTTCTCCTTTCTGCTTATTGAGAAAAATTGAAGAAGCAGTTCTACTTCACAACTGCCACATAGAAATTCTGACTGAGTTTTCAGTCTGCTCTTTGAATTTCAAACTCAAAACATCCGTCCTAACCTGAATTTCTAGCCTACCTATACACATAGGTATGGGACTCCTTTCGAATCCATGTAAATGCTGTGATTAATATTAAAAATTTTACCTAAAATTGTTATAGTTACTTTTTGTTCCTAAATAACCAGTGAATCCATGGTCATGGGCTCACTCCTGTACCTTTTTCACTGTGAGGTGGGTCCCTTGTCAGATGCTGTGCTGTCCGCTATACCGTGTTTGTGAACCAGGCATTCTATAAGTCCCTGGATCACAGCACTGTCTAAAGCAGCTCTCTAAGCAGGAAATCCAACCCATAGAATAGGTGTCTATCTTTGTGAAGCTGAATTCCCCATCCACCTAGGATGGAAGGGACCCAATGTAGCCAAATTGCTATGAAATGGCTGGTTGGATCGGTCATTCAAAATGAACAGGAGCTAGATCAGCCTTAGAAAGGGGGAATCCATGCTGTTTGTTCTATGCATAGCCTACATTTCTGCCCTTGAAGCTTCTCCATTCATGTGTCCATCACAGAGCTCTGGGGTGGCTGATGATAAAGGCTGGCTTACATCAACTGGCTGAGTCATTTTGTCTACTTTGCTCTTCAGTGCCTCTTCCATGATGGATGCATTCTGGTGTACATTAATGTGTGATACAACACTTTTCATACTTTGTATTCTCACAAATCCTCTTTGCTCATCCCTGTTCCTCTATGTCAGACTTCCATGTCTCTAACCTTCCAGGCTTTTCCATCCAGGTCCCTATGATCCGGCCAGGTCATTAACTAATAACTATCTATACATTCCTATTTTGGATCACTATTCCTTCCACGTATAGTGGATGCACAGGTTCACTGCTCAAAGTTCAGAGTAATGATTTTCCCTTTCTGGTATTTTTCAAGTCAGTCCCCTCCCCCCACCAATTCTGGCAGTAAAGTAGCTGAGCATTTCTCCCAGTAAATATTTTATGCATCTAATCCCATTTCGGTGTCTGCTTCTCTGAGGATCTAAAATGAAAACCAGGCAGTACCAAGAGTGGTCTGAGAAAACAGAGGTTTGGGGACAGGCTCACTCATTAACTGACTGGCAAGGAGGACCCCTATCTCAAGTGGACTGTGGGGGACAGATAGTTCCAGGCACAAAACCTCCCTCTGCATTAGAGAATTGTATGCCATAAGTGCTGATGCTTTCACCAGAGTGGACCTGGGAAGGCATCCTTGTCAAAAGGAATGCCCAAGTCATAGCAGGTGTGGCTTCTGGTGTTTAAGTACTGTCACCTGAAGTAATAGGGACTCCATCATGCCCAGGGCTGTTAAGGAACCAAGCTATGAGACCACTCTTCTGCTGCTGGTCTGGCCTGAAGAGGAGGCCACCACTGCACTTCTTAATGATGCAGTGATTCCGGTGCCCCTCTTACCAAGTGCTTTCCTGGTGGCCTTGGAGAATGGCAGCAAGTTCAGCTGAAGTGCAAGCAACCTGCTGCTTGTGCTGACCCTATGCTATTGTAAGTGTCAGTGGTGGGAAAATATGTCATGTGGAGTTTATGGTAAGCTCTCTTTGGAGAATCACAGCACAAGCTCCTGAAGTTCTAGAGTAAGGCTACACCATCTGCAATGGAGATTTATAATCCTTTTGAGAAAGAGTTCCTTGGGTGTTACTGGGCCCTACTAAAAACAGAAGGATTGAGCATGAGGCACAAAAGAACATGTATTTAGAACTGCCCATTATGGGCTGAATTATGACAGAGCCACCAATTTTTAAAAAGTAGATTGGGCCAGAAATAGTTCGCTATAAAATGAAAATCGTACATACAGATTTGATCCAAAGTGTATATATGATAAAAGGGAAGTAAACAGAAGTAGGCAGAGTGAGACCTCAGATCACTATACAGATTTGGAAGCTTGTAAGAGGAAAAAGGGAAGGAAGGAGCATAAATAGGAAGAGCTTTACATTGCTGTGCAATTTTGAGAAAATGTTGGCCAGGCTGATGGGAAACCCCTAAACAAGATTGCCTGTAAGAGGCGTGTCTCGTGTCAAGTTGGAATGATCTGGCTCCAGTACCTCAACTGCACTCAGTCATTGGCTGGGAGCATCTTGGGAAAAGCTTGGCCTCAGTATGAACTCTTTGCTGGATCCAGAGTGTGTTGACTGGAAGCTGACAGTTAGCCATACTTCTCAGGGAAAGTCTTTTTGAACGAATGTCTGAGTGGTGCACCTCTATTGCTGCCACATCTACTAAGTTGTAGAGCCCAATTTTCTGTTTTTTTCTCTTTGTCTAAGTTCCCCTGCACCCTCCCTCAGCAGTGTCCTAACATACACTGTTCCTCTGCCTGGAAAACTCTTCCCCTCCTGCTTTTTCACCCAATTGGATCCGTAGATTGCAACTTAAATATCATTTCTCCAGGGAAGCTTTCTTTGAACTCCCAAAAGGATCAGATTCCTTACTGCATGACTTCATAACTCTCTGTACATTTTATCCATGACATTTACCAAGTTAAGTACACATTAGTAGCATGATTTTGTTTATATCCCTACTAGGCTGTAAGCTCTGTAATGGCATAGTATTTTTTGTTCTTTATTCTCAATAACTGTCATATAGAATGTATGCAATGTGTGTGTGTTGAATGAGTTAATGAATGAATGAATGACTCACTTATCCTCATTAATTTTAACCAATGTTTTTAATAACTGAGAAACTTTTAGAGCCTTAGGCTCATAAATCTGGACATAAATTACCATTATTCTATGTATAAATGAAACTACAAAACATTCAATGAATTGATGCCAGGAAATTATAGTTTATGGAATATAAATTTTTTGGCTCTTTTTTTCTGAACATGAAGTTTAACAGTAAGAAAAATATTGATCTTTGGAGAATTTTGCATATTTGGCTTCCTGGTCTTCAAGACTTTATAAATGGATGTTTATTAAAATAAAATTCTAAAAGTAAAAATAATAATGATATCATTATAATTTAATCAGTCTTTACCATGTGCCATATTTTGTAGTAAGTCTTCTATATGCATTATTTGATTAAATACTCTCAACATGATCTGCTGGGTATTATTATTCTCATCGCGCCAATGAGGATATTAGTGCTTAATGAGGTTACGTATTTTCTCAAGGTCTCAAATATAGAATATTATGGATTAGGTTTAGATACATCATGTCTGTCTGAACCCAATGACCTTGGCTTTGTCCCCAATCCTATAACTGTTTGAATTTTGAATTTCTTACCCAAATATTGGGTGTTTCATTTCTCTCTGGGACGTTATCTAAAGAAAAAAACTTTGGAATCTTACTTAATTTGAGACTTGGCTCAGATTCTTCTCATCAGGTCAAAATCTTCCTTATGAGCACTAGACAGTCCCCTTTGCCACCCTTACCCTCACCAATTTCTACATATTCGGTTTCTCCATCTGGATACCTAAACTCAGCACTTTCATTCCCATATAACTCCTTTTCCTTGGTTCTCTTTTTCAATGAATGACATCACCATTTTTTCAGGCATTCAGGTTTGAAATCTCAGAGCTACTTATTCCTTCCTCAAAAAAAATACTTACTGTGAGGTCTTGAGGATATGATATATTCTCTCTGTTCTATAGCATCCTACACAACACCTGGCCTGCAACAGTTGCTCAAGAAGTAATATCAGACTGTTTCCTTCTCCCTGGTCCCAGGAATCCATTGGAGATAAAACTGTCAAATACAGCAGAGTTCTCCCAAGAGAACTAAATTCTGTTAACTACAGTGCTTTTTAACTGGGTCAATGGATGTGGCAGTGAATCCTTTGAAAATGTTATGAAAAGTTTTTGTGTCTGGGTATATGTAGTCACTTTTTGTAGGAAAGGGCAGAGGCTTCAAGAGTTTAGAAATTGCCCAAGAACTGCTGCTGACCCTCGGATTTTTGCCACATGGACATCATCAGTGAATGGTCTCTTCAAGAGCAGTTTCAGTGAGCAGTAGAGGCAGAATCAGATTTCAGAATGTTAAGTAAATGGGAAATAAGAAAGGGGGGTGGGTAGAGAGAAGCTAGGCTCTAAGGAAAAGAAAAAAATAAAGATGGATCTAGGTTAAAAAGGGATTGCATTTTAGAATGGGAGAGATTTGACCTGGAGAGGAGAGCTATCATTGAAGACTTGCTATATTCCGATTGCTAAATCATGTACTTTAACCCAAATTTGATGTTAGTGATTACTGATAGAGTCACATTTTGAAGATGATGGAGTTGGGTGAGAAAGATAAGGAAACAAATGGAGGGGTTGGCCTTGGGAGGCATGAGGGTCACCGGGTCACCGCATCCTCTCAGACTTAAAAGGGCGAGGCAAATGTGGGTGCAAACGTGAATGAGGGTTTGCAGAGGCTACAGCTGGTTCATACTGGTGGCCTCCATACTCTTTATCAAGTATATGGCAAAGGCTTTAACAAATGCAAGGAGGTGAAGTTGGGTATGAAACTTGACAAAAGGGGAACATTTTGAAAAATCACTGAGAGGGTTTTCTTACTCATTTAATAAATAATTATTAAACACCTGCCATGTAGGCATTAAGAACACATGGACCCTATTCTCTAAAAACTTGCCACATTTAATAAATTATAAGTCCCATGTCATAAGTATTTGCATATTTCCTGATAGTTCATAACCTAGCTCTTTGAGCATAGTAGATAAACCTGAAGGCTTTAGGTTAACTGAATTGAATCCACAAGAGCTCTTTGTTTTTAAGTAAAGCCCAAGGTTCTTGGGGCCATGGAGAGTCTTGGTGGGAGTCCTCTACAACCAAACAGAAGAGGTCCATCAGTTAAGAATACATCTTGCTATGCTTAGTAACTGAAAATGCTTTTAAAGCAGTGATTCCAACCCTTGGCACTCTTGACATTTGGGACTAGATAATTCTTTGGGGAGCTGTCCTGTGCATTGTGGGCTGTTTAGCAGTATCCTTGGCTGATTAGATTCCAGCTGGATCTCCTCTAACCCACATCCATGTGTGAAAAAAAAAATCTCCAGAAATTAACAAGTGTCCTCCAGGGCACAAAATCCCCCCAGCTTGAGAAACCTTGATCTAGAGTTTTGATGATTAATTTATAGAAAAATAATTCTGCATAATAAACATCTAAATTCAGAAAATGTAATTATTAGGTGTTGACTGCTCCTTCTTTATCTCTTGACTGGTGTTTGAACAATATCCACTTCTCTAGCTGGGGAAAGGAAGAGGAAGTCAGGTGATGGTTGTTCTCTCTCTTTAGCAGTTCTAAGCGGGAGGTTGTCTGTATTTTTCTGATCTTTGTCTCCCTTCTCTTAGGACTAGATAAAATGGGCTGTCCTCCTTTACTGCTGATACTTTCTAGTAATTGCACATGTATTCACAGGTAAATGTGCAATGTGGTCTAGTAAAATATTAGTAAATGTTGTACTTGGGATCCATCGTTTTAGGTATAAAATCAGTTTAGTTTTATAACTTTGGGAAAAACACTTAATTATTTCATCCTCTCATTCTTACAGGGCCATTTTGATAATGATGTATGAAAGACAGAGTTTTGTAAACTGTAAAGAGCTGAAATTTTGAGAATTAATATTTCTTTCCCCTGTTCTTATTTGGAGATGATGGATCAAGGAGACAACTTGAAAAGAGAACTCTAAGTATCTGACAATGTTTTTATATGTTAGTCAAAATGTTGCCAAATTTTCAAGTATTGGGGAACACAATAGTGATGGAGTGATGGTGTCATGCATTGAAATCATAGGAAAAATAGTTTTTAAAAAATCAGGATATAATTTACATACCATAAAACTCACTTTTTGA
>RJWJ010048124.1:0-10730 GCA_004363605.1 Indri indri | reverse complement strand
TAATTAAAAAACTTAAAGAAAAGCAATATGACATCATAATTGCTTCAAAGAACTTTTCCCTTCCTATTAGAGTTAACTTGTTTTTAAATTAGTCAACCTGCCTGCCTGCCTTCTTCCTTCCTTCCTTCTTGACCGCAAATACATATAATTTGAATAAAATGACGGATTATCTTTAAGTTTATCATAAAGGTGAAATACTCTGTCATTAAAAAGAATTTTCAAAATAGAATAGACCCTAAAATCTATACTCAGCCCAGTCTATCAATATCCCCTGGTCTTATTCATTCATTCATATTCTTGCTCTGGCTCCATCATTCAATTCAGGTTTGGAGAGTGCCTCATCTTTCTATGACTCCATTCCAAAGACTTATTGTTAATATCTGACTTATCATCCAAATTTTCTAACCTGGAGCCCTCCTTTTACCTAAGTTCTAGAGCCTCTCTTCCAAATCAAAGAAAAATAATAAGACATATTTTCTATCGACTTCTATAAGAACATAAGTTCCAAAAAGACAACTTTTAAAAGTCAAAATCCAACTTGATTTTCAACTCTGATTCTTTTTGTTTGTTTGTTTGCTTTTTTGAGACAGGGTATTACTCTGTTGCCCAGACTAGGCTATACTGGCATCATCACAGCTCACTGCAGCCTCAAATTCCTGGGCTCAAGTGATCCTCCTGCCCAGCCTCCCAATTAGCTGGAACTACAGGTGTGTGCCACTATGCCCAGCTACATTTTTTTTCATAGAGACAGGGTCTCACTCTTGCCCAGGCTGGTCTTGAACTCCAGGCCTCACACAATCCTCCCTTTTCTAATCTTCATTTCACTGGTTTCTTTTGGTTATTCCTTTTTACTCAACATCCAAACTACCTGTTCTTCTTTGAACATTAAAGGGTCCAGCATGCCCTAGGACCATTGTCATCTCTAGTCTTCAAGTCATCCAGTCACATTCCCACTCACAGATTCACATTTGTTCCCACTTACATTTCCTCCTCAACTCAGGAAGACCTTGTATACAATCAAGAATCTAGAATCCCTAACAGTTCAGGATTTATATATTTATTTTCAAATCTTAACATTTTTAAAGTTTAAAAAAAGGTAAATAAAAAAAGATGGCAAAACATAATAGTATCTCAGAGCAAGTAGGGCTAATAAATTTGTATAAAATACACCAGAGAATGAGAACACACAACACACACATATGTCATGGAATGATGCCAACGATGAGTAACAATGTTCTTTAATCTTGTCATATACAAATCGTGATCATCTGGAAAACAATTTTCTCACTCCAAAGTCATAAAAAATATCCATCAACATTTTTAGAACTAACAAATGGTCAATTAAATGCCGAAGTGTAAGGTAATAATATAGTCTGCCTTTTCACAGTCTTTCATGAATAGGGTAGAGTCACATAAAGGGGAAGAAAGGTCCCAATGCTTTGAAATAACAGGGGCAGGGGGCATGGCAAAATAATAACAGTTATTACTTCTCTAATTAATTTTGAAAGCTTTTAAGCTCTCCAAACAAAAATATTTATTAGGGGAGGGATAAAGCTAGCAGAGTAGAGAAGAAAGAACCAAAGACTGAATAAAAAGGACTGGATTAAAGTCCCAAATTGAACAGCTCTGCCATTCATCAGCTACGTGACTAAGTAACCCACCACCTGTTTAGGTCTGGATTTCTTTGTCTGTCCTATGGATGTAAGACCTGCTCTGCCTATAAAGATCAAACCAAATAATGCATATAAAAGTAAACTGAACTATGCAAATGAAAGTCATCACTGCTTTCAGTGTCACAATAACAAAGCATTATGCAAGAGATAAGATTGGCAGTTTTAACTTTAACAGAGCCGATGGTTCATAATTGGTTATCCAGCATTAACTGATTGGTAATAATGAAATCTGTTTAATTCAGAGGCATACATACAACCAAGGAAAGTCAAACCAGGCATCCGATCAACAATTTGCCATTAATATTGGTGATTAGTGAACAGTGAGTGCATCTTGTTTCTGCTAAAAGGCTACACGGATTTTAAAAATAACAAAAGTGATGAAATTATTTTCCAGAATTAACTGTTCAGATAAAGGATAACCATGTCAGGTCCTATTCCAAGTGAAAGTAGATTTGAGAGAAAAATTTTAGTGCCTCTAAACAAATTTGTAGACTTCAAATAAATAGACAAGTTCTAAGCAGTGAGGTGATTCAATTACAAGCTACGTATCAACCAAATGGAATCTTAAATCCTTCAACTTCTAGTCCTCACCTGGTACTCTAAGGCCTCAGGTGTTCTGTTTGACCCACAAAGAGGCTCATCTTACAGATGTTTCACAGCAACTTAACACTGCAGGAATTGCAGTTTGAGATAAATGAAAATGAACCCATAGGCAATGGCTAAAAATTTCAGGACATCTTTGTTTTATGTCATAAAAGGCCTACAATAAAGAGTCAATGATTAATTCAAACTCATTCAAATGCTTCCCTTAAGTGATAACTAAAGAAAACAAAGTGCGCAGAACTCGTGCTTTTAAATAACGGTGCGATATACTTCAGTGTTTTGGGGTTTTTTTATTTCCAACCTTACTATTTAATTAGTTTCGGGTGAAATAAATTATTCTGTTGTCTCCCATTCTGCTTCTAGATGAAGAAAAGCAAATAAAGAGAAAACAAAACAAGAAACAGAAAGAGGGGGAAAGCAATGAAAAAGAAGAACCTTATAGGAGCTATATTTTAAGCAACTTGCGGCTTAATTTCAATTAAAATTTAATTCAGTACACTTGCAACAATTGGAAGACGCTGGGCTGGTGGCTCAGTTCCAGCTGCTTGGTATAAAATGAGCACAGGCACAGCTATAGGACATTGGGGCTGGCTCTTGAGGATGACCTATTTGTAACAAGTTGACTCGCTAAATGGAGAAAGAAAACCTAAGTACATAGAACACTCATCTTTTAAATTGAGTTCCTTTTTGAAGGTGTTGATTTTCAACACATAAAATTAATTCACACATATCAAGAGAATACTGGACACTATATAAACAAATAAACAAAAAAATACCCCTACAAGTTAACACCACAGAATCCTTTGTTTCAGAATACTTTACTACTATTAATTATTCTTTGCCAGGTTTGCTGTATTCTGGCTTGACTAATATTAAAGTCACTAACTGAATGAATTAATCACAGATTCACCAAAACTCACATACCAAGCAAGACTCCTAGTTACTAAATGCATGTATTTGTCCCTGTTCAACCAGTTTAAAGATTTTACTGATTTTGATTAAATGTGGTAAACTGCTAATCTCAGTCTAAATGTCAATTTGTAGAGCAATGTTTTAAAAACAAAACAGCGCCCTTCTTGAAAAGATATCAAATACAGCTTTTGTAACATATTTTAAAAATATAGTGTAGAAGATTATACTGATAACAGGTTTAGAAAAATATTCATTAATGATTTTTCTAATTCTGCTCTTAGCAGCCTCAACAGGATTTAATCACCTTTGAAATCGTCTTGAAAAAGAACATATGACATGTGGCAAAGCTCTCCCTGTGTGTCTGTCTCTCCCCACTCCCACACACTCAAATTCACACACACAGGATATACGTGTGATTCAGAATGCTTTCATAAAACACATTTATCTTGAAGTACAGGACTGTTCTAATAAGGGCTTCATGTAGCTCAAGTCAACTTTATAAAGGGGAAGAATGAAGTCCATACTTTCCTGACTGGCAAGCACCAGGAAATGGATGATTTCTCTATAGGCAGGACCTACGCCTTTCCATTTAGTCTCTCATCATGTGTCATTCATGCTGCTGCTGAATGTACCTGGAAATTGAACTGATTTCTCAACTTACTGAAGACTGTTTTCAGAAGGTGGAACCACAGAGACATGATAATGAAAATAAAACTATCTGAAGAATCTATTTGGGAGTCAGATTTTCTTCTGAGTTTTCAATTGACTTTTAAGATATGCACTTTCATAGTTCCACTGAAACATTTTAAACTATTACAAAATTGTTGAAATTTAAACTATCACAATAATCTTCAAAACTTTCTGTCCCTTACTATGGTAACCTGCGTAGGAGTCTGATTCACATAATACATTACAAATGGTATGTTTACAATTCTGAAGCAGAAGGAAATCATTAGTAACAATGCAAAGGATGAGACAGTTTCAGTGTTTAAAGTAGAAATGGGAATGGAAACATACATTTCCATTTTTTAAAAGTGGTCTTCTCCAATTTATTTATTCTCGTAGAGAATACCATGGAGAAGGGATTTTATTCACTGGTAATGTAGCAGATATAACTTTTTACAACAAAAATTTAATTTCTTAAAGCTATCATTTCTATCCCCATTTTTCAAAACCAGAAAAGTTTATCCCAACAAATATGTTACAACATATGGCCACAGTCAGGTACCTCCAGATCACTGTCTCAGTATATCTTTACTTTGTTCTTTCCCTTCCCTTTGCCTACTTCTCAAGCTTATCTGTGGCACTGAAAGGTTTAACTAAGATCTAACTTGTGCTCTGAAGACACTAATCTCTGATTCAGGAACTTCTGGGCATAATGAAGATAGTAGAAGTCTTCAAATAAATACCTTGATTACTGCAACAAACCTGTCAGCCAGAAAGTGTGTAAAACAATGAATTCTCTTTAATAGATCTGAAAATAGTTTGAAAATAGCAAAAAGTACCCTGAACAGTGTCTAGCACATAGATGACAGTGAGGAAATGTTAGTTTACTTTTCCGTTTCTTTTTCCCTACGAAGATGAGGCAGCTTGCCCAAGGTCCCAGTGAAATCGGTGACAGGGCTCTCTCCATACAGAACTAGGCCTCTACTCTTGATATGCCATGGTTGCTCCCCATTTGATGACATGTGATAACATTCTTATGCCCCCAATTTTAATATTTTCACTTACATTTATCTGAAACTTTTGTTCAAATAGTGATTGATGTAAATCTGAATTCTTTTCTGAAGCCTGTGCACTTTTTTTATCTAAAAGTTCTTTAATATAATTGCAGCAAGAACAGAAAATTAGGTTTGGAAAGCTAAAGCATTAAGCCTGTACTGGCAGGAAAGTAATGGGGGATTGTTCAGGGCCTCACAAGAGGCACATGAAAACCACCAGCACAGTCATTAACACCAACCGAGATTCAAGAACATGTCATACAGTGCCAGAACTAGAAATGGGCTTGTTCTTATGAAGTGTCATATAACAATCATTTTTTCAGAGCACAGAGCGAGCTTCTGAATAGCTCTCAGGGGAGTTCTCCACTGGTTTGTTCTGGGATCAGTACTTTTCACCAAGAAACTAGGCAATTATCAAGAAAAGTGGGAAAATAAGCACTACTGGCATGTTCTCGCCCACAGATTTCTAAAGAGTCATATTTTATGTTTCAAAATTAAGAATATATTATGAAAGGTACTTATTACAGGATGTTTTATTCCTCTGTGATAACTTTAGTATACATCGTTTTTCTGAGCCAATGTTCACTCTCTTGGGGTACCTTCTCTTTGAAATTTTGCTCAAGACTGTAAGTGTATAAACTCATAGAAAAGGTCTGGAAGGTTAAGACCAAACCTAAAATCAGTTGTCTCTGTAAAGGGGAAGCTGATGACCAGGGGCTGGGAGTGGAAGGGACTCATTATCATGTACTGCTCGTATACCTTTACTTGCCCCAAGAAGCATTTTTGAAATGTAGTAGACACCTAAGATTTCTAAAGAAAGCCAAAAAATATAAGCTTCAATTTTAAGTGCTCTCTACCGTTGACTTTACACAAAGCCCTAGGAAATAAACATAAATCCTCTTCGACATTTTCTAATTATGAGGTCCTGAGTGCCTATTCCCATGTGCCACCTTTCATATGTGGAGTACACATGCGTATATTACGTGTGCACATAAACACTTAGCATACACACTTACACATACACACTCATATACTTCCACATATAAATATATACAGATCCTCAAATAGTAGTCAACGTATGGGAATAACGCTGTTAAAAGTCTGTAAATGAAAAGAAATAGATGACTTTGCAATAGCCACGATGGGTTCACTTCCCTTTCAGACCTAGGTTTCCCTCGCTCACGGCACCCTTGCTGGTATGCAACACAGCCAAGCACTGTACTGAGCTATTCAAAGAAGGCTTTTTCAAAGCATGGCAGTCATGGCAGTCAACTCACTTGCTCCAAGCCAAAAACGGAATAGGAGAAATCCGTGTATTTTAGGACACAGTAAGGGTGTGTGCCTGGTAGCATGGTCTATTTTTAGAAGTTATATTGGGAAACTTCCTTTGTGAATACATGTAGGAAAAAAACAGTAATAGAGGGGTAAGTTTCATGACTTATTTCATTCTTACAATAGCTCTGTCCAATATGAACTAGGTAATGTTTTCCCGAGAGCCTGTAGTTTTAACTCTTACCATCCCCAAAGGCTTATTTCTACATTTATATACATAATAACTAAAGGGGTTCCTGGAGGATTTCATGGCTTATTTTCAATAAAAAAATTTTAAGTCTGTAAAATTTCAAATAAATGCACTGGCAGTTAAGTAAAGAATACATTTTAAGGAACAGACAGCGATCCAAATATGCCAACCTAGAACTGGAAATGGCACTATTATCTCTCAGATAACTCCTAGTATGTGATGCTCACAATGGGATAACATACATGAATTCTGCCACCCATCAAGTGATAGCCTGTCAATATTTTTTCCTGGATACTATTTATATGTTGAATACATACACATATATTATGTATATACATACACACTTAACATGCAATTGATCAACATATATTGATTTTGTGTAAAGTCAACAGTAGAGAGCACTTAAAATTGAAGCTTATATTTTTTGGCTTTCTTCAGAAATCTTAGGTTTCCAGTAAATTTAAAAAATGCTTCTTGGGGCAACTAAAGGTACACAATTCATATCATGAACTGATTTGCTTAAAAAATAGGTAGCAAACCATGTTGTGCTATTTGTGTCAAGAGGAATGCATTTCCACTGCCAAATCCTAGATTTTCCCATTGGTACAACTATTCTTAACCCTTGATTTAAATCTTTTGGGGAAAGGGACATATGAATGTTCTTCACCTCCGACCTATTTGTTAAGGAGGAATAGAAGCTCCTGAATAAAACAGAGCTTACTACTCATTAGGGCTCTTAGGGCTCTTCTCAGCCCTCTCCACTATGGTCTATTGGGGAAAAAGCTACAAACAACTATTCAACTAGTAAAAACAATCGTAGGGCCATAGATAATTGCTCTTGTTTTACGATATATTTAACCAAATATGACTAAATTATGTTATAGAAAACCACTTTTATTTTCTGGAAAGTAAATTAAATGAAATAGACCAGAATAGTATTCAGCCTCCTAAAAATCCCAGTCCTTAACACACTGACTGCCACACTAGAAAAAAAATTTTTTTCCTTGGGGCCTCAGTGTTTTATTATGAAAATACAATAAAAACTTTGAAAACAAAATGATCCTTTCTAATTTAATGAAAAATTTATTATTTTTTATTGTTTTCTGTGTGTGAGTTATATGCAACTTGAAAAACAGTTCTCCCAGCTCCCAAGGGGAAGAGACATGTGAGTTACATGTGCTTCACGAGGCCCCAGGCTCAAAACTAGCGTGAGTTAAATACAACTCACGTGGCAGCTAATGTGTTCAGGGTCCAGATTATATAGAGGTCACATGTTTAGCACATTTGAGACCAAGATGATGTTTGCTTAGAAAATTCTTCATAGCTCCATGTTTACACTGGAGAGTTCAAGGATTTTGCTGCATCCACACTAAAACTTAGCTCCTGATGCTGCTCATGAAATTTAAGGTAAACACACCATAAGTTCCTAAAAAGACTGAGTGGCCACATGCAACATATTGACATTGTGAGTTGTCTATAATACTTACAGAAATTAAATTTGCCCATAAACCAGAACTATAATACAATATATTTCCTTTACAGATTATATGCAATCAAAGTGAGGGATGGGGAGAGGATCATACTGAAAAACCAGGAAAGTATATACTCTCAACCTTAAGTTGATCCCAAACTGCAACCATGTCTTACCTTTTCAGGTCAACGGTGGTAACACTAAACACAACTCCTTTGAGCCAAAGAATCATGAAGAGCCTCTGGGAAAAGGGGCAGTTTCCTATGCTTTCACCATCACTGCCAGCCTGGGAAACAGAATTAAACATTAAAAAACAATGTCAAAGTGATAATACTCAAAATGACAGATCTTTTTCTGAATTTTAACCAAGGGTGAAAGAAGACAGGAAAAGTTGCACCGCGGAAGGAAGAGTGGAAATCTAAGTATTTATTACTTTGCTCTTTCATTTGCCTCTATCTCTTCTTAGAAATGACCAATCTAGCATAGCAATGTCCAAGAGAACTTTCTGCATAATGGAGATGATCTATATTGCCACTGTCCAATACGGTAGCTACTAGCAACATTTGGCTAGGGAGTATTTAAAATGGGGCCAATTCGACTGAACTGAATTTTTAAATTTTATTTATTTTTAATTACAGTCACATGTTGCTTAACGAGGGGATACATTCTGAGAAATGGGTCATTAGGAGATTTCAATGTTGTATAACATCGTAGAGTGTACTTACAGAAACCCAGATGTACAGCCTATTGCTCTTAGGCTAAAACCTGAACACCATGTTACTGTATTGAATACTACAGGCAACTGTAACCCAATGGTATCTATATATCTAAACATAGAAAGATACAGTAAATATATTATAATCTTAAGGGACCACCATCATATATGCAGCTGGTTATTGATGGAAATGTCTGTTGTAATACAGCGCATGACTGTAATTTAAATTTAAATAGCCACATGTGGCTAACGACTGCTATGCTGGACAAAGCATCAATTCCTAGGGGGCGCATATATCCTTGCCTCAGGGCAAAGACAAAGTATGCCATGGGTTTTATGAAATGTAAAAATCATTTCTTGTTCTGTCATACAGTATTCTTTAAGGCAATGTAAATAGGGAAACTTGTAAGTGTGCCTGTCTCCCAAGAGTTAAATAACCACCAACCCTCCTCCCATTAAAAAAAATATATACATATATTTGTTGTAAATATCCCACATCCTGTTTTACACATTTCTTCAGGAAACAAGAAAATAATAAAACATATCTTTTTAATATGCTTTTTCTAATCCCATTTAATGAATGGAGCAGTTGACTTCTCTGAGCTCAATGACAAGGTGGAATTTTCCTAAAAATCAGAGTGGGATAAATCTTTAATTCCATCATGTATGTCCCAAGTTTAAAAAGGAGAGACTGGGTGAAAGAAACAGGGTGAGAGAAGGAGGGCCAGAATGTTGGAAGAAAACATTCTGACATACTGACACAGCCTGTTCACCATGAAGTCTACGGAGAGCACCAGAAATAACTACAAGTCTTTCAAAGATACTGGTAATGGCCAGACGCCTGTAATCCTAGCACTCTGGGAGGCCGAGGAGGAAGGATCACTTGAGCTCAGGAGTTCAAGACCAGCCTGAGCAAGAGCGAGACCCTGTCTCTACTAAAAATAGAAAAATTAGCCAGCCGTGGTGGCACATGCCTGTAGTCCCAGCTACTTGGGAGGAGGATTGCTTGAGCCCAGGAGTTTAAGGTTGCTGTGAGCTAGGCTGACGCCATGGCACTCTAGCTCGGGTAACAGAGCAAGACTCTGTCTCAAAAAAAAAAAAAAGGCAACTTTGAGTACCAATTTGTTCTATAGTGAGATGATTTAGTATTATAAACTGACTTGTGCCCTTAAAAAGGAATATCATCCTAACCTTCCCCATACCATTGTATCCAGCAAACACTTCACTCTGGGATCTCTTCGGGTGCCTATAACAAAATAAGGATTGCTGGGTTCCACCCCAGGAATTCTACTGAATCAGAATCTCTGGATGTGAGGCCTAAGAATCTCCATTTTAGGTTATTCTTTTTTTTTTTTTTTTTTTTTTTTTTTTTTTTTTTTTTTTTTTTTTTTTTTTTGAGACAGAGTCTTGCTTTGTTGCCCAGGCTAGAGTGCCATGGCGTCAGCCTAGCTCACAGCAACCTCAAACTCCTGGGCTCAAGCGATCCTTCTGCCTCAGCCTCCCAAGTAGCTGGGACTACAGGCATGTGCCACCACGCCCGGCTAATTTTTATACATATATATACATACATATATTTTTAGTTGTCCAGATCATTTCTTTCTATTTTTTAGTAGAGATGGGGTCTCGCTCTTGCTCAGGCTGGTCTCGAACTCCTGACCTTGAGAGCCTCGGCCTCCCAGAGTGCTAGGATTACAGGCGTGAGCCACCGCGCCCGGCCATTAGGTTATTCTTAATCACACTAAAGTTTAAGAACTAGGCCTTCTTTAGAAAGTAAATTTTTGTACAAGTTACAGTATTAGAATTTTTTTTTTTAATTTCACAGGGGCCAAGCTAATCTTCTCTGTATCGTTCCAATTTTAGTATATGTGCTGCAGAAGCGAGCACAGTATTAAGAACTAATATGATTCATTGTGCTAGGATTACAGGCGTGAGCCACTGTGCCCCACCTCAAAGTTGCCTTTTTGAAGATGCTGGCCACCCATTCATAGCATGCAACATCGATAACAGACAAATGAGTTTACTACAGATTAGAAAATATTAACACATTACCTTTCCATACAGCTTAATGATGAATATTTTCACACCAGGTTGGGGCTTTAAATACCCAAATTTT
>RJWJ010048123.1:0-10717 GCA_004363605.1 Indri indri | reverse complement strand
ACCGTATCCTCCCAAAATTCGTACGTACCTCAGAGTACCCCCTACGTACCCCAGCACCTCAGAATGTGACATTATTTGGAAATGGGGTCCTTGTGGATGTAGTCAAGTCAAGATGAGGTGATTAGGGTGGGCCCTAGTCCAATATGGCTGAGATCTTTATAAAAAAGGGAAAATTTGGACACAGAGACATACAGAGAAAGTGCCATGTGAAGATTGCTGTTATGCTGCCGCAAGCCAAGGAACATCGAGGATTGCTGGCTGTCACGAGGATAAAAGCATTGGAACAGATTCTCTCTCATAGCCTCAGAAGAAATCAACCCTGCTGACACCTTGGTTTCAGACTTCTAGCATCCAGAACTGTGAGACAATAAATTTCTGTTGTTTAAAGCCGCCTGCTCTGTGATACTTTGTTAAGGCAGTCCCAGCCGACTACTACAGCCACTGTGAAGTATAACATCACATCGAGAACAGGTGTGTTGAGGAGAGAGGATAGAGGACTTTTACTTTTTATTCCATACATCTCTTTTTGTTTGTTTGTTTGTTTTTAAAAGACAGGGTCTTGCTCTGTCACCAGGCTGTAGTGCAGTGGCCTCATAGCTCACTGCAGCCTTGAACTCCTGGGTTCAAGAGATCCTCCCACTTCAGCCTCTCAAGTAGCTGGGATGACAGGCACGCACCACCACACCTGGCTAATTTTTAAGTTTTTTGTAGTGATGGGGTCTTACTTTGTTGCCCAGGTTGGTCTCAAACTCCTGGGCTCAAGTATCCTCCCACTTTGGCCTCCCAAAGTGCTGGTATTACAGATGTGAGCCACCATGCCCAGCCTGTTGTTTGAATTTTTAATAAACATGCTTATAATTTAAAAAAATTAACTGTAGGTATAATTACTGCCAAATACCCTTAAAAGAATGAACTCCTGTGCCTCTAGAAATTTTTAATCTCTCAGTTAACCAACAGCCCTAACCCACATGTCAGTCTATCAGGGAAGTCTGCACTTCAATTCTAAAACAATGTGAAATTCTTCAAAATACCTGTGGAGTGTCTGTTGCAGACAAAGCACAGTTCGACATTTAAGGGTTGTCACACACAGAAATATGAGTTCCGGTATTTACCATCTAACTGGGACCAGGAGAACTGAGAGGTAACAACAAAGCAAGGCATTTGTGATCATTGCCCTAGGAATGTTGTGGAGGAGGGCGCTCTCACCGTGTAGAAGGACCAGGAACAGTGTCAGGAAGGACTGAGAAAGGGTGCTCCAGCTGGGCCGCTGGAACCGGAGGGGTGGAGGGGATTAGGCAGGGCATGCCCAGGGTTTGGGGAGCGGCTACGAGGCTCTCTTTTCAAGTTTTTCTTTTTTTTTTCCTTTTTTTTTGAGACAGAGTCTTGCTCTGTTGCCAGGTAGAGTGCTGTGGCATCAGCTTAGCTCGCAGCAACCTCAAACTCCGAGATTCAAGTGATCCTCCTGCCTCAGCCTCCCAAGTAGCTGGGACTACAGGCATACGCCACTACACCTAGCTAATTTCTTATATTTTTAGTTGCCTGGCCAAATTTCTTTCTATTTTTAGTAGAGACGGGGTCTCGTTTTTGCTCAGGCTGGTCTCAAACTCCTGACCTCAAGTGATCCTTCCGCCTCGGCCTCCAGGAGTGCTAGGATTACAGGCATGAGCCACCACGCCTGGCCTCTCATGCTTTTTCTTAAGAGGATCAGTTGTAAACCCATGTCACTCTGGTGGGGTAAGTGATGAAGGCAGGGTAAGAAAATTTTTTAAAATACTTGATTTTTAAATTAATTTTTTGAACAGGTAATACGTTCACATGGTAATCAATTCAAAAAGCATAAAGGGGACATGAGAAAGATCTGCATTCTTTTCTCCTTCACAAGTGTACAGACTTTTCTGATTTCTTAGGTACTTCTACAATGAAGGTCAAATTAACTGAGGCCCAGAAAGGCTAGATTCTAGCTTCATGGGACACTGACTAAACACTGCTGGTACAGAAACTTTGCCAATCACTGGGGATCTTTTCTAAAAGCACCTACTCCAAGGCACTTCCACCCAACCCTGCCCTCAGGTCTTGGCCCCAGCCTGCTTAAGTAAGAGCCAGGCTCCTGTTGCCTTTAGGATCAGGTTGACCAGAGGAGGCCTGGCATCCTAGAGAGGACTCTCCACTCGCCCATCTCCAGTTGACGGTGATGGCAGAGGCTGGGTCGGAATCTCAGTTGGTGACACTTGGCAGTGGCTGAGGGTGAGACTTTGTCCCAGAAAATGGCCTGTGGTTTTAGTCAGTATTTCCTTTAAAAACGTGACACAGACATCCATAGCCACACCAGTTGCCAGTACAGTTTTCATTTTACAGGACACAGAGGCCCCTGACCAGGTGTGTATTAGGCCTCTCTGGTTTAGAGCACTCACACATCACAGGTGTGTCCGTAGCTGATAAGATCACTTTGTGAAGCACAGTTAAATGTCAGACACAGTATGAGAAATTGTTTCTGTCACCCTCCCTCCACCAGCAGACTAAGACTTCCTGATTTCCTAATTTTCCCTTTAAAGAACATTTTTTCCCATGGGTTGGAGTCATCTGAGAAACACAATGCCAGTGTCAGCTCGGTGTCAGCTCCTGCCCAGGGAGGTAAAATGCTGCTTCGGCCTTCTCCCCCTCTTCCCACCTCTGAAAATCCTGCTGAAGAGTCTTCTCTCCAAGGAAGACACTACATTTTTTTCAATACTTAATTTAAAATGATTTTTTGAACAGGTAATTCATCCACATGGTAATCAGTTCAAAAAGTATAAGGGGGAACAGAGTGAAAAGTAAGTGTCCCTCCCACTCCTGTCCCCAGGCCCTAGTTCTCCTTCCAGGAAGGAGCCCCTGCTGCCTTTGGACTTACTACTGAAGTTAGTTTGCACTGAACAAGCATTTCTGAAGCACCCTGTGGACACCGGGGTACACAGAAGCCATGACAGCCTTGATCACAGGCTTCTCTCTCTGGGACAACAAAACCAGAGATAGGAGAATGCTCACGGAACAGTGTGCTAGCCACAAAATCAAAGTACACACAGTACACACTACACAGCACACAAGTAATGAGGCGTTCTTTTAAATCAATTTTAATTATTCAGACTGGGATTGGAGGAGTTGAATTTTAAGCCAGATATTGAAGGAGATTATAGATACAGATTAGAGGTGAAAAAAAGGTAGGTGGCATTAAATAAATCACTTTTTAAAATTTTTTTTTTTTTTTTAGAGAGATAGGGTCTCACTCTATTACCCAGGCTGGAGTGCAGGCGTGTGATCACAGCTCACTGTAACCTCCTACTTCCAGGTTTAAGTGCTTCAAAAATAAATAAAAGAAATGGGCAAAAAATCTGAATAGATAGTTCTCGAAAGAAGACACACCAATGATCAACAGATACATGAAAAAATGCTCAGCATCACTAATCATCAGGAAAAAGCAAATCACAACCACAATGAGATATCATCTCACCCTAGGTGAAATGGCTTTTATCAAAAACACGGGCAATAACAGATGCTGGTGAGGATGCGGACAAAGGGGAACCTTCATCCATTCTTGGCAGGAATATAAATTGCAACAGCCACTGTGGAGAGCAGCATGGAGGTTCCTCAAACAACTAAAAATAGAACCACCATATGACCCGGCCATTCCACTACTAGTTACATATGCAAAAGAAAGGAAATCGGTGTATCAAAACGACACCTGTACTTCCATGTTCATTGCAGCACTGTTTACGATAGCCAAAATATGGAGTCGTCCTAAACGCCCACCAACAGACGAGTGGATAAAGGAAATCTGGTATATATATGTGTGCGTGTGTGCATATATAATGGAATATTATTCAGCCATAAAAAAGCATGAAATCCTGTCATTTGTCACAACATGGATGGGACTGGAGGTCATTATGTTAAGTGAATACACCAAGCACAGAAAGACAAATCTCACCAGTTCTCACTTGTACGTGGGAGCTAAAAAAGTGGATCTCATGAAGATAGTAGATTGGCGGTTACCAGAGGCCAGGAATGGCAGTGGGGAGAGGGGATGAAGAGAAGTTGATTAATGGGTACAAACATATGGTTTGAGAGAGGAAATAAGAGCAGTGTGAGATAGATCGGTAGAGTGACTATAGTTTACAATAATCTATTAAATATTTCAAAATACCTAGAAGAGAAGAATTGGAATGGTTCTAGCATAAAGAAAAGAAAAATATTTAAATTCATGAATGTCCTAAATACACTGATTTGATCTTTACAAATTATATCAATGTATCCAATTATCACATATACCCTGAAACTATGTATATCTATTATGCATCAATAAAAATAATAAAAACAACAAATAAAAAAGGTGAGGCCTTTAAGAGGTGATTAGGCCATGTGGGTTCCTCCTTCATGAATGGGATTAGGTGCCCTTATGAAGTGGCATGAGAGGGAGTTTGTCCCTTTGCTTGTCCTGCCTCCTGCCATGTAAGGACACAGCAAGAAGGTAATCACCAGACACCAAATGCTGGTACCTGATCTTAGACTTCTTAGCCTCTAGAACTATCAGAAAATAAATTTCTTTTCTTTGTAAATTATCCAGTCTCAGGTATTTTGTTGTAGCAGCACAAACAGACTAAGACAATATTCTTTGAAATTTAAAACTCGCTGGGTGCGGTGGCTCATACCTGTAATCCTAGGAGGCTGAGGCAAGAAGATTGCTTGAGATCAGGAGTTTGAGACCCGCCTGAGCAAGACTGCGACCCTGTCTCTACAAAAAGTAGAGTACCGGGTTTGGTGGTGCGTGCCGGTAGTCCCAGCTACTTGGGAGGCTGAGGCAGGAGGATCACTCGAGCCCAGGAGTTTGAGGTTGCTGTGAGCTAGGCTGACACCACTGCACTCTAGCCAGTGTGACAGAGTGAGACCCTGTCTCAAAAAACAAAAAAACAGGCCGGGCGTGGTGGCTCACGCCTGTAATCCTAGCACTCTAGGAGGCCGAGGCGGGAGGATTGTTTGAGCTCAGGAGTTCGAGACCAGCCTGAGCAAGAGCGAGACCCCGTCTCTACTAAAAATAGAAAGAAATTGGCCAAACAACTAAAAATAGAAAAAATTAGCGGGGCATGGTGGCACGTGCCTATAATCCCAGCTACCTGGGAGGCTGAGGCAGGAGGATCGCTTGAGCCCAGGAGGTTGAGGTTGCTGTGAGCTAGGCTGAGCCACAGCACTCTAGCCCAGGCAAGACAGTGAGACTCTGTCTCAAAAACAAAACAAAAGAAAACAAAACAAAAACAAATGAAAAACCCTAAATGGCTGGGTTAATTGCCAATTTGACAGCAATGAAGAGGTAATTAATGAAGTGAAAATATGAAAAATATGAAGAAATTACTCAGAATGCAGCACACAGAGAGATACAACATATGGAAGAGAAAATAGAATGAGATGGTCCAATTTATATCTAATGGGACTTCCAGAGAGAGAAAGAATAGTGCAAGCAGGAAACAGGCAGTATTCAAAAAGCAACTGTCTAAGAAAATTTTAGAATTAATTAAATATATGAATCATCAGATTGAAAAATTAGGAATCCCAGGCTAGATATAAAAATAAATCCATATATTGATGTGCCGCAGTGTGGAACCGTGTGGCTTTTTATGACCTAGACTTGGCAGTCACATAGTGTCACTGCCACTGTATTTTGCCTATTGGTCTAGTCACAAGTCTGTCCAGATTCAAGGCCGGGGGGCGGCGGGGCAGAGCAGAACCCGCTTTTCTAAGGGAGGAACGTGAAAGAATTTGCAGCCACAGTAGGCGAGGCAGCAGTTGGCAACACAAATGCGAAAGCAGGCACTGGAAACTTGGGGATGTTTTTGGGGGAAGGTGTTCATCAAGATGAACTCAGATATGTCTAAATTGTTTTGAGTAACATCAAATTACAACGAAATTTAAAAATTATTCTAAAATGATCTACCCAGCCATGAAAAGACATGGAAGGAAACTTTAATGCGTATTGCTAAGTGAAAGAAGCCAATCCGAAAAGGCTGCGCATACCGTATGATTCCAACTACGTGACATTCTTGAAAAGGCAAAACTTTGGAGACAGTAAAAGGATCATGGGTTGCCAGGGACGGTGGGGTTGCTGAATAGACAGGGCACAGAGGATTTTTAGGGCAGCGAAACTACTCTGCATGATACTATAAATGGTGGATACGTGTCATTGCATGTTTCTCCAAACCCACAGAATGCACAACAGCATGAGTGAACCCTGCTGGGCGCTGTGGTGTCTGGGTGATAATGGCGTGTCAGTGTAGCTCATCAGTGTAAGAACACTGCGGGGGATGAGGAGGGTGCAGGCTGTGCCTGGAGGGGGGCGCTGGGATGTGTAGGAAATCTCTATACCTTCTGTTCAATTTTGCTGTGAACCTAAAACTCCTCTAAAAAATAAAGTTTATTATTTTAAAAATTATTTTAGAGAATATTTTGAGGACTCTTGAGAACACCTATGGGACTTCTCAGGGGTCTAGGGACCCCAGTTTGAGAAACAGTGTTCTAGGGGATTGAGTATTGCGGATGTCCGTATGTGTTTCTCCAGTGAAGTTATAGAGGCCCTGTCTGTTGGCCTGGTTCGCCAGGCTAGAAGTCTGTCCTCCAGGTTCGAGTTCTCCATCAGACAGTCAACGTATCCAAACAGGCTATGTTCTCGGAGAGTTTTCCATAGGCCAGGATCTAGCTGGCCTGGTTCTGACATGTATGATTAAAAGCTCAGGAAAAATATTTAATGGAACATTTTGATCTCATTAAAAAGCAAGAGAAGCCCATCTTTGAAATATAATCCTATCAAGCCCTGCCTTGTAGACAGATGTTTACACCATATACTCACCTATTGGAAAGGGATTGGAATTTATAAAGGGACGTTTCATTTCTTGGCAACAAAGCTATTTCAATCCTAGGGATGTTTACCACCAACAGTGAAAAATCCTCTGCCCCTGATGGACTGGCCACAGTTACTGAGTGTCAGAAACGTCAGCAACCAGCATTGCTCTTAGCGGGATTAGCTTTGGGGAGTTGCTGGGGGAGGAAAAGTGGAAAAGGGACAGATGTTGTTCCATGTGTATGAGGAGACTGCGATTAGGGAAGAGGGTGAGCCGGGCGGGCAGCAAACATCGAAAGGGAGCCCCAGGAGGGTCTAGCTGCCGAGGACCATCGCTGCTAGGCCAGAAGTGTCAGTGGGGCTCCTTTCTCTTAGCCCTGTTGCCAGAAAGAGGCAAGAACGCCTGGACGTCCCCTCGTAAACCCTCTTTAGGCAGGCTCATAGCAGTAGCTGGATTTTTTTCTTTAGAAAAAGTTTACAAAGACCTTTCCTGAACATAATCTCTCCTAATCATCCAGAGAGATCAGTGTTACTCAGTTTTGCGAGGTAGGGGAATCTATTTAATCGTCTTAGCAGGTGTTACCATCCCTGTTTTATAGATAAGGGGTGACTGGTCACAATCATGTAGTGTGGGGTGCCAGGACGACAGCAGGGGCTTATCTCAGCACCCGCACAGCTCTGGAGTTTTCTAGGGCCACACCCTCTTCCAACATTACGTCATTCAACCAATATTTATTGAGAGCCACTGTGCCAGGTACTGTTCTGGGTATTTGGGCTACAGCCATGGACATAAACAAAGATGTGTGTTCTAATGGAGCTTATATCTGATCTGGAATGGGGGCAGGGGCTGAAATAGACATAAACACAGTTATAAAGTGTGTTTGAAGGTGGCGAGTGCTATGGGGGAAAAAAGCCAAGCAGATTTGAGGGATCAATAGTTGGGGGGATAGGGAGTGGATTACGGTTGTAAACTGGGAGGTCAAGGCAGCAGGGATATTGGCAACACTTCAGAGGGATTCTGTCAGGGCTAAAGGGAAAGTTGCACGCACAGTTCCCAGCCCAGAGCCCGGCACGTGGGTGCTCACAGGTGCTCACTGTGGTGGCTGTTATCACCGCGCCGGCCCTGTCCCCTTCACTAGACTGGTCAGTGTCTCCCAGGAACACCCAGGCCGAGGCTCTGCCCACAAAAGGCAGGCAGCGTAAGTTACAGACATGTTGGACAGCATGGGCAGGGTCCTGTCTGGCCCAGAGCATGGTGGCGCAAACTTCCCCAGCTGGACTAGAGACCCACTGTCTGCTTCGTGTGATGTGTCCATAGCCAAACCAGCAGGGCAGGCCCTGCGAGGGTGACCAGGTGCTGTTTCTGCTGTTTTTGATCAAAACAGAAGCTGGAAACCCAGAGTGGAGTTGAACAATGCTGATGGAATGGGCAGTGTTCAGTCAGGGCTCCCCCAGACCCCTTCATACCAGGAGCCCCAGAGCAGCCCACCATGTTGCTAAGCAACAGTGAGGGATTGAGGACAACTAGCAGAGGCCAGCCAGCTTGGGGTCTGTTTGCTTCGGCTGCTGCTGGGCCTGGTGCCTGCTCCGGGGGAGAGGGGGTCTTACTTATAGGTAGAGGAAATAACTAACCACGTGGGGTGATTAAAGGGAAGCCAAAGAGGCATCCTTGATTCTATGAGTCGGCCTCAGTACCTGAAATTTCACCATTAGCAACTCATTCTTTTAAGTAAAGACTGGCATCCTAGCTTTTTTTTTATTTCCCACCCGAGTCAGAGCTTCAAACCCTAGTTTTTTTGATGTGTGAAATTTTTGGTTTAAGCAAAATTTTAACTTAGAAGCATAAACATGTAAAAGAGATTTTTAAAATATTGGTCCATTAAAGGGGGGACTCTTTGAAGGGTCTGGCTTTCCAAACCCCTAGGCTCTGGAGCATAATTTGAAAATCACTGGGTTAAAGTTTTCAGCCACCGTGTTAAAAAGTAAACAGGCTGGGCACAGTGGCTCACACCTGTAATCCTAGCACTTCTGGAGGCCGAGGCTAGAGGATCGCTGAGGCCAGAGGTTCTAGACCAGCCTGAGCAGCATAGCGAGACCCCATCTCTAAAAAAAAAATACAAAAATTAGCCAGGGGTGGTGGCACGCACCTGTGGTCCCAGCTACTCGGGAGGCTGAGGCAGAAGGATCACTTGAGCCCAGGAGTTTGAGGTTGCTGTGAGCTATGATGACACCACCGCACTCTAGCTTGGAAAACAGAGCAAGACCCTGTCTTGAATACAAAACAAAACAAAACAGGAAACAGCTTTAGTGTGGTAAAATATTAAACTATTTTACTTTAAAGTTATTAATATATTATGGCAGATTTCAATGTTTTTCTATGTAGCGGGGAGAGAGATACCAGACTCTTTAGAGGATTTGATGAAAACTGTGGACCTGCCGCTCAGAAAAATGCACATACCTAAAATTCTGCGTTTGGTTGTATGGGGGACGTGGTCCATGGACTGTGGGTTAAGGACCCCTCTCTTGCGTGAGATTTGTTTATCTGATTTATTTCCAAATGGGATAAATACTTAGTCTTGAGGCAAAGGAGAGTGAGTTTTGAAAGGGGAGGAAGGAGAAGAAAATCCAGAGGAGAATCTGAATCTAGGGGGTAGAGCCCAGGAATGCGAGTTTTTAACACGATCTCCAGGCAGTTTTAACGATTGGACAGATACAAGCATCAGAGAGGTAGAGCTGTGTGTGCGGGCCCTAGGACCCAGGAGACACAGCTATTGAGCCGGCAGTCCTGGGGGAGGCGGGGAGGGAGGCTCCAGTCGGACCAGCTGGAGAACAATGGGAAAGGTCCTCCCCACTCCACCTCACCTTCACAATGGGACACCGTGAGGTCGCTATGCCTCTGAGGTTCACCCAGACCATCCACCCAAAACTTGAGCAGGGCACCCTGAAGCAACAAGAACAAAGTTCAGGAAACCGTCCAGCGGGGCGGGGGTGGGGTGGGGGGGTGGTGGCTGGGCCTGAGAGAAAGTCTCACCTGGGGGATTTCTGTTGCAAATTCTGACATTTCGCTATGGTTTTCCATGTTCCTGTGCTAAGCGGAGCTCATTCGCACTTCCCCGCAAAGGGCTAGTCTACCCCAAACAGGGAACTTTTGGAAGATGCCAGAAGTGACGAAGTGCTTCCATTACTTGGGGTTGATTAATGGGATGCGCACCTCTCTGGGTCAGGTGCTTTCCAGGGACTGTGAGAGGAGAAGGGAGGAGAGTCTGGGAATGGGGGGAAGAAAGAGGCGGCCCCCTGCAGACCCCGAGGCCTCCAGTCAAAAGTTGGCCCCGGTCAAAACCTGGGTTTACTTAAGAACCTGTTTCTTGACTTGGGCCCTGTCCCAGCTAAGACAAACCCAAGTCATGTCGATCTTCTGTTTTCTTGGCTGGTTGTGACTATGCAGTTGTGGGTTGGTGATTTTAAGACTAGGAACGTGAGACCCCTGCCTGGCTCTGTTCTCCCTGGGGCTTAGAGGTGGGAGGGGAGTTATCCCCTCTGCCCCACAGTCCCTGGGCAGCTATGCCTGTTAATGTTTTACTCAAGTGTACCCATTTATCAGAACTGTACAGTTAAGATTTGTGCATTTCAACATATATAAATTTTACCTTAAAAAAAAGAACCATAAGGCCGGGCGCGGTGGCTCAAGCCTGTAATCCTAGCACTCTGGGAGGCCGAGGTGGGCGGATCGTTCTGAGCTCAGGAGTTCGAGACCAGCCTGAGCAAGAGCGAGACCCCATCTCTACCAAAAATAGAAAGAAAATTAATTGGACAGCTAAAAATATATAGAGAAAAAATTAGCCGGGCATGGTGGCACATGCC
>RJWJ010048122.1:0-10723 GCA_004363605.1 Indri indri | reverse complement strand
ATCCCAAGCCTTATCCCACCTGAAGCCAGCATGCTGAGTCTACACTCACCCCAGACAGCCCCAGAAGTTATAACCAGCCCTGCTGACATTCTCCCCTTGAATCTTGATATCTTGGACTTGGTCAGGCAGAGGCAGGGGAAATAGACCTATTAAAGCCTGCACAGCTTGAGAAACCCAACGCAGAGTGGTTCAGTTAAAGCACCTCCAATCATTCTCATGGTTTCTCCAAATTGGTGCACTTCTCCAGCTCTGCCTGAGTCTTCCAACTCTTCACACCTGCTCAGATAAGGGTGAGAGGGGCAGGGAAGACTGGCTGCTTTGCTGGACTGTGCGTGACTCCTGGAGGCAGGACTCGTGCCAGGGCAGCCACTAAGGGAAGGTAGCAGGAGCTTGGAGAACCTTCAGGCTGTGGGTTCATTCATCCCTGGAGGCAGAAGCACTGAGGTCAGGCCTAGCTCTGGTTTGGGAGTCAGGAAAGAGAGGAGGTGCAGGGGGCCAGGGGAGGAGAAGGAAACTGGGGGTAGGGGGGTCTGCAGGGAAAACAGTTATCATTATCATCACAGACTTTTTTTAAAAATAGATAATTTGTGTGTAGGGCAGCACAATGATCTTTTCATTAAGCTGAAAGGAAGCTGTGTTTAATAGGATTATATTTGGCTATGTATGATAGAAAGTGTCAAAATAATAGAGGCTTTTTCAAAAACTGACCTTTATTTGTCCCTTTTATAAAAGAAGTCTGGAGACAGGCAATCCAGGGTTGGTATAGAATCCCTTAGGCCACCAGGGAACCAGGCTGTATTTACTATACTACCCCTCCAACCTGAGCACGTTCCTCATGGTCCCCAGTGGCTGCTCAGCCTCCAGCCATCACATCCAGATACCCGGTAGCAGAAAAGAGGCTTCTCAAAGACCCCACACATTCCTACTGCCTCCATATCATTGGCCAGAACTTAGTAAGGTGGCCATATAATTTTTTTCTCTGGGCAGCTATGTACCTAGCAAAAACTGGGGATTTGTTATTAGGAAAAGAAGAAAGCAAGCTGGGGGCCAACAGTGGTCTTTACCACATTGTATATGAAGGGAAGACAGTTACTATCTAAATTCCCAAACTTATCCTTGGTAAAAGAATGCTTCTGAAGCATCAATTCTTTGGGTAATGGAGAGTCTTCCTTTCTAACCTTATATTCCATTTCGGGAGAATGGTCCCTCAGGTCTCAGCTGCAAACTCACTTCCTCAAAGAACCCTCCCAGATCCCTTAGTCTGCATGTGGCTTCCTCTTTTATGCTCCCACTGCACCTAGTGCTTCTCCTTCAAAGCCCTTTGCACCTTGGTCATTATGGAATTATCTGGAACTATTTGTGTAAGGACTGTCTTGCCCATTAACTAAACCGTAAGCTCCATGAGGGTAGGGACTCTGTTTTGCTCAGCATTGTCGCCCAGTGTGTGACACTAGTAGGCCCTCAATAAACATTTGTTAACTGACCGAGTGGTTAGAGTACTAGAAAGACCCCAGATTCAAGGCCATTTCCAGAAAGACTTTTTCTTTAACTGACTTCCCTGGCTGCGACCAGGGTGAAACCAGATTCTCCTGCGCTGTACACCTGCCAGCACTGGAGCGGCCCAGACGCCTGCGGGAGGATCCTGGGCTGGGGCTCTCGGCCCAGTCCCTCTGAGGAGAACTCCCACGCCCACGGCAACTCCACTTTACAAAACCAGCTCCAGCCGGAGGTACGCCCGGGAGGGCCGGAGAACAGAACTGCAGCAGTGTGGGTGGGTTTTAAATCCGAAAATGCAACCGGCCGCCCAACGTTCGGGAGGAAAAGTAGGTCACCATCCTCCCCTCAGTTTGGCATCGCTCCTAGGCCCTGAAGGGGAAGGCAGGGTTGTGTGGTCTTTGCTGTCACAGGCTGCGGGCAGATTTGGTCACGCTCAGCCGTACGGGCACTGCCTGCCTCACTCCCACCTCTTGTCCACACGACTCCCTAAGAATCAGAAAAGGGTCAGTCCGCTGTTCGGCCTTTAGGTTTCGGATAGAGAATCTTCCTGAGGCCAGCTTTGTAGGAAAGAGTCCATTTCACCACCACCCAAGACAAAAGGCAGGACTTGGAGTCCAGATGGCTTCCAAGCTCGCCATTTTAAACTTGTCCGATCAACGGATGACAGGATTTTAGAGGAAAGAGCAAGAGAGAGCGAGCCCTCGAGAGAGCCCTGTGAGACCTCAGGGTAAGCGCCGCCGTGACTGTTCATGAGAAGCCCCGCGGGGCTCCCTCCGGCTCCCCTCGCCCCGGAGCGATGAGACACCGAGATGGGGGAATGAAGATTCATCTCCAGTTTGGCCGACAGCCCGTCCCTCCACCTTCGCCATGGCGGTATTTAGTCATAACCACCTGGGCATTCTTCAACCACTTCTCCTTCTGACTGAGGAGCTGAAAGTGACACCCGCCCTGGGTGTGATGTGGGGATTTTCTGGGGCAGGGCTGAGAGGATGGGGTGCCGGACTTGTCTCCTCCTAGTTCGCATGAGCCAATTATTAAATATTTAAGACTTGGGTGAACCGGTTGTAAAACTTGAAATCTGCCATGGTGGGAGAATTTACACCACGGAAATTAGGCAACGCTACAAAGTAGGGATTCTTCCCCTTTTTCGGCAAGCCGCTGTACCAGCACGCACTGCCTGAGGAGGGGCTCGGACAGGGCTGGAGATCACGGCTGAACGGAGCTGAGGACGTTTGTTCGCTGCTTCCTGGGCATCTTCGCCATGTCATCCTTCTCGGCTCTTGGTCAGGGTTTTCTCTGGAAGCGCCAGTGGATAGCAGTCGTGGTCTGTCAGCAAACGTGAAAGCGCCGACTTTCACAGCCCCTGTGCTGGAGGCCTCCAGGAGCCCGACCTCCTAGAGCAGCAGGCCTGTTTGCTCGTGGAAAAGAGAGAAGGAAAAGCCAGGGAGGTGCTCTAAATGGCGACAACTCGGTGAATAAGTAGATAATGCACCCTGATAATCAAAGGTGGCTTTCCTTCAAGTCCCCTGATAAAAACAGGACGCCAAGCTTGCCAATGAAGGCCACAGGTGGTGTTTCTTATGTAAGCGGATCCCTCTGCTTCAGATTTCATTTTCAGAGGTCATATGAGATTGAAAAGAAGCAAATTATTTTCATGAAAAGGATAATGAAGGAGACCAGGACTGATGTGAGGAAGGTTCTTAAACTGTTCAGCACTAGCCACGCTGAGGAAGGGGGTGCTCCCAGATACACAGATTTCCCGGACTTTCCCCGAGGCGTTTTAGACTCAAGATCTGTGGAGGGGCCAAGAACCTGGGCTTATAACAGCTCCCACCCCTGCTCCACGATTCTGCTAAGGGCAACTGAGGACCACAGTTTGAGAAAGTGTGTGGGGAGGGTCCTCGGGAGGCATTTTGCAGATGGTGACCTCCGAGTGGCTCCTCCTTCAGTACCCAGGCCCTGCCCTGCTACAGCTGTGGGTCTTCGGGACTCAACCACCAGGCCAGGTGGGCCCAGCATTGTGCTGGCTGTTATGGGAAAAGCATAAAAACACAAAAGAGCATCCATTTCTCGCCACCAGCAGTGAGCAACAGGGGTGGGGCCTAGGAAGGGTAGTCATGAGGCTCTGAGAGGAACAGCAACACAAGACCAGACCAAGAGCTGAGCCTCTGCAAGCCCTGCTGCCAGCTGCCCTCCAGCCCTGGGAGAGCCAGAGAGGGAAGCCTGGGGAAGCCCTGGGTGACGCCCTCCACCCACAGGGAGGCCTGCTCCACGCCCAGCTCCTTTCCCCTGGATCAGCCACCCTCCCTACAGCCAGAATGCCCCGGGGCCAAGCCAAGGGCAGGGGCAACCTCCCCATTCAGGCTTCCTCTCTGGGAATCTAGGGACGACAATGAACTTTTGTTTGTCTGCACAAGTGAAGGGAAGCCCTTCCCCAAGGGCTCAGGACACCCTTGGGAACTCATGAAAGCTGTCAGAGGTTGGTTTTTCTTGTTGAAAGCCCCTCTTGAGGGTTTACATTTATACGGCCTGGCAAAACTCATCCCAAGAACCCAAGCCCGCTTGCAAAGATGCGGTGGAGAAGGGACACGGCATCCCACACGCGGGCTCACTCGAGAGAGGCTCCTGATCCAGCAGTAGTCCCTCTCCCCTCCCCTGTACACCAGCCCAGGAAGGCACCTGACTCCCATCTAGATGGTGCTGCCCTGCCAAGGGCATCCTGGCAACAAAGGGAAAGAGGGGATGCCATGGTGCACCTCTGCCCCTGTGCACTGTCCCATCTGAGGAGCACTCTACTGCAGCCCCTCCTTGGCTGTGCTCTTTATATCTCTAAGCCACTTCCTGTTTCCTCTGCTAGGTCATAAGGCTGATAGTTGGTGTGAGTCACGCACCTAGGAGGCCCAGAGTACCCGGCTGCCTCTCAGGGAGGGAGCAAACGACATGACTTGGAAGGGTAATGTATTGTTTGCCCCTAAGAAAACACGCAGACTACCCTAGGCTTTTAGGAATGCTGTGTGCCTAGGCCCAGAAGCCGGCATGCCTGGGAGATGTGCGGCTTGCCTGGCTTGTGTTCCTCTGCTGTGCAGATGCCAAGCCCTCAGCTCCCAGGAGGCGCTGGACAAGTATACCTTTTGAAAAAGACGTTTTGCAAAAACCTCGCTGGAAGCCTTGCTTTGCCAAGGGGCTGGGCCGACCAGATAATCATCAGGCCACAGTTAGTAGTCCCTGTGAAAGACGTGGACAAGAAGGCATTCAAAAGCATTATCTTCCAGTAACTAAATTTCCAAACAAAGAGAAAACCATAGCTCAGACAGGAGCCAGTGTTCAGCAACCTGGATTCACATGAAGACAGAGAAGAATAGACTTTTCTCAATTCTGTCACCTTCCCTTCATGGTTTCTAAGCAGTTTGTATGTCCTGACTGCCACTACTCACTGGGGAAGGATTATCACTCTGGTGGAACACTCAGTACTAAGGATGAGGCATTGGATGATTTGGTCAGTATGCCAAGTCAGCATCAGGCTGCTATTTTTACCTCCCAACTCCATTCCCTGAACTTTTTGTCTGTGAAAATGTATTGTAAGCTAGAACACACCTGAGATGGCATAGAAAATGCGGAGCTGTAATCCTTTCCCCAGGCCTGTGAGTGAGCCTTGCATTCAGGGAAGATGCTGGTGTAGGAGGCTTGAGGCAGGGTCCCTGCAAGGGTCACCCATGTTACAAACCCCTGCTTACAACACCTTCTGCAGAAGGGAAGGGGAGAGGGAAAAACAGGCAGGGAAAGGGCCAGAAACTCTGGTCACCTTGGGAGACAGGGATGAGGGTGGCTGTCCCCAAGGCAATCAGGAATGCAAGAGTCCTGGCTCCCCAGAAACTATGGTCTCGATCCCAATGAGATTATTTCCAAAGAGACCAACAGGTACTCCAAATATAGTAGTGCAGAGAAGCAACAATGTCACATGCAGATTTTTGGAAAACAACACAAAAAATTCCTCTTAATTATTGAGGGTACAGGGAAATAGGAATTCTCATAGCCTGCTGGTAGGAATAGAAACTGGAAAAACTTTGCTGGCTGGCAAGCTGATAATGTTGGAGGCAGAGACAATGCTTGCTCTGTGTTCATCAAACTCTTGTTTTCCTCCTGGACACATAGAAAGACTACATTTCCCAGCCTCCCTTGCAGTAAGGAGTGGTCATGTGACTGAGTTCTAGACAATTGGAAGGTAGGCAGAAGAAGAGATATGAGTCACTTCCTAAAACCACCTGTGTAATTCTCCATGCTCTCTCTCTCTCCTCTTACCTATCAGCTGAAATCAGAGGATCCACTGGAGAAGTCCAAGGCCCTGGCAAATGAGGGAGCTATCTATCATACAGACAAACCCTGGTTCTAGATGACTGTGCAGAGTGCCCTCCACTCCCAACCAGACGACTTATATTGAACTGTAACATAAAAGAGAAATATTAGTACATCTTTATTGTGTTAAGCTACTGAGATTTGGGGATATCTGTTACAACATTTAGCCTATCCTGACTGTGGTATCGAAATCTTTAAAAATGTCATAAGCTTCGACCTAGCAATTACATTCTTTGGAACATAATCTAAGGAAATAATTAAGGGTAGTTTCTACAGTATTGATTATAATAGCAAAAAATAAAATACAAACATTAATCTCCAATAGTAGAAGATTCATTAAATACATACTAGAGCTCTGCAAAGGAATATTAGATACTTAATCAATAGTATCTAACAAACAGTGCCTTAATAAACACTTCATATCATTGAAATGTATTATTGACATTAAAAAAACTTAATGATATGGTGTTAGGTGAAAAAAAGCAAGTAACAAAACAACATGGAAGGTATCAGCCCATTACTGTATATATACATGGATGCATAGAAAAAAGTCTGAAAATACACCAAAAACAGTGATTATTTCAGTAATAGAATTATGGGTGGCTTTTTCTTATTATCTCTTTTCTGCAGTTTTATGCTTTTTCTACAATAAGCATGTATTTCTTGAGTTAAAAAAATCTTTTTAAGTAGACTGCTGGAAACGAATAGGTCAAGCCGGGGCCTTGCTCTCTCTGAATGTTAAGCATATTGTGTGCAAAGGAAACCTAGGTCCCTTGGTGCTCTTCTGGGCTAAAATTGCACCATACATGAGGTTAAATATCTATTTTATATTTACCACTGGGAGCAACTATCAAGCCCTTCACATAGCTTCAGGGTTCAGATCCACTGATAAAGGGCTCTGGCTTCTAGGAAGGAAGTGCCTTTTCATCAAATGTTTTTCAGAATTTTCTCAGAGGGTTGCTGAGCCTCAGAACTGCTGAGCCTCTCTTCTTTTGGGATCCTAATTGGGGTGATTTTGGAAAACTGCAGCCACAAGCCCTCCCTCCCCTAAGATGGGCCGGGTGACGCAGACCACGCCTATACCACAGAGAGCAGGGCAGGGCAGGAAATTACACTCTAACTACAGACCTTTATTCAGAAACCCAGCAGCCTGACTACAAAATAACTTGAGAGCCCTAAAGCCTCAGTGCCCTGACCTACAAGATCAAAGAGTCTCATGCAATCTCTCCAAGTGAACTTTCAACAAAAAGTAGTGCTTGCCAGGTTTTTGTATGGACCTTTCAACCACATGATCATGCCCAAATTGAGTAGAAACTCCCATTTTTTTTTCCTGCCAAATCTACTCCCTGATCTTTTCAACACACCCTCACGCACAAGGAACAAGCCACTGAGGTTTCCTGTCAAGGAAGGTTCTTTCGTGTTCGGCGAGGAGACTATGTATTAACACAAACCACATATAAGCTTTGTGTGTAGTAAGATAGAACTATTTTAATTTAACTTGTTGTCTTTTCAGCAAACCATGTGCCTCCAAAATGAGGAAATGTAAGGAAAGAAGGACTTACTTTTAACATGAGATCCTGGTGTGTCGCATCAAGAAAAGAAAGGGGTTTCTTCTTCTGGAGCACAAGAACCAAAGCCTGGTCCTACCTGGAATTCTGGAGAGAGCCTACAAGAAAACCTCAGTAATTATTTTCCCATTCCTCTCCACAACTCACATCATTTAAGACCCAGCCAGAGAAAGGGCCCACAGAGGCTTCCAGCAGGCAACACCTCAGCCCACAGAGATGTCTTTCCTATCTCCAAGATCCTTTTTAGTGAAGAGACTGTATTATGCAATTTAGCACTTGAATATATAACCCCGGTGCCATGGGCTCTAAGAGTGAATGCCTCCCAGATTCATATTAGTGCCCCCCTTTAGGATTGCTGGGGGTCTCTGCCCACTCAGGATCTCAGCCCCATGAAGATTCCCCTTTCCAGGAACCCAACAGAGAGTAGTGGCTAAGCATAGAGGCATTGGAGCTGGAGTGCTGTGTGATCTTGAGCAAGTCACTTGCTTTTTCTGAGTCTCAGTTTCCTCTGAGTCTGGTTTCTTATTTGTAAAATGGTGTTAATTGTTGTCATGAGAATTAAAAGAGCAAATTCATGTAATCCACTTCATTTGAAAAACTTAGCGTTTCAGAGACCAGGTGCTGTGGCTCACACCTATAATCCAAGGACTTTGAAAGGCCAAGGCGGGAGGATTGTTTGAGGCCAGGAGTTTGAGGTCACGGTGAGCTATGATCGGGCCACTGCACTCCAGCCTGGGTGACAGAGCAAGACCCTGTCTCTTAAAAACAACAACAAAAAAAACAAAACAAACCCCCCTCCCCAAAACAAAAAAACCTAGTATTTCAGTTAAGTGGCCTCCAAATCCTCTGACACACCTCCCTCCCAGAGGTGGCGCTGTAGTCTGAATGTGCTCTCTGACACTGCTTGACCCGCAGAATGGCAGTAAGAGACTCACACCTGTTTCTCATCTCAATCCTTGAGACTCACAGCTTGAACGTCCTCTGTCACTCTCCCAGCCCAGACACCACACCGTCCGGCAGCCAGGCCCCGCAGAGAGCTGTGTTCTGGCTGAAAGCCCCAGCGAACTGAAGTTCAAGCCAACCAGCAGCATAAAAGCCAAGACACTTTCAAGAGGAGTCCAGCTGCAGCCACCGCCTGACCGTAACCGCAAAAATCGCAGATAAGAAACCCTGGCAAGAACCACCTGGCTGATCCCAGTGAACCCCCAGAACCATCAGCGATAAGAATAAAATGATTGTGGCTGTTTTAAGTCAACGATCGTTGACAAAGTTCTCCGGTGTTTGTTATTCAGTAACAGGTATCTGAGACCTTTACTTAATTGTTTAAGGAGGCCTCCCATGGGTCCACGAACGATTTTGGTCCTCCCTTGGCAGCTGGAGATTCATGCAAGCTGCCTCTTCCGCCCCAGCTGTGTACAGAGTTAGATGTGCCCTTCCCCCCGAGACATGCTTGTAGGGATCCGAGTCCAGCTGTGCACTGGATTCAAGTTTTCGCCCCAGAGGAAATTTCTTAGCTCCCATGAAAGTCAGTGCATTCAAGGAATTGCGTGGGAGGAAGGGCGCTGCCCAACCCCAGGCTGATTTGCTGCGTTGTTCCATTCACTGCATTTTTCACGTATATTAGATCTTCCTTTTCCAAAAAAGAATGTTTCTTGAGGGCAGTGACCCTGTTTTATTTTTTGAGCATCAAAAAGATAACAGTGATTATAGCTAATTGAAACCAGTTGAGTTTATGAAAAGCCCTGAATCCACAATGATACCCAAAGGGAACAAATAGTCTCAAGTGCGCTAGGGGAAAATTGCACTGCCAGATATGAGTCTGTTGTGCCCAAACTCTCATTAAAAAAATAAGTGTATGGGGACAAATGATTCTATTATTAAAACAGCATGATGGGCCAGGAGTGGTGGCTCATGCCTGAAATCCCAGCACTTTGGGAGGCTGAGGCATGAGGATTGCTTGAGGCCAGGAGTTTGAGACCAGCTTGAGCAACATAGTGAGACCCCATCTTTACCAAAAATAAAAATAAGTAATTTTTTTTAAAAAACACAGCATGATAATGGTTCATATGAACAAAAAGTCCAGAGATTGAAGATTAAAATTCTTTCAATTGATTTCATGCTGTCTCCTCATTGGGTAAATTGTGTACTTACTGTAGTCTGCCTAAGATATAAGAAATATTTTACCTGCTGTTAGTCAGTTAGTCAGTAAGTCAGTGAGTCAGTCTGTCTCTCTCCACTTGCGGAGACAGACCTGTTTTGTTTTATAATAAAAAGCTACTCTTGTGAAATTGCTTCCTGCTTATGGTCACTCCATTGCACCAGCCCTGCTTGTGATTTTTTTCCAAGCAAGGAGCCAAAGAGCTAGGATAACAGTCCGCCAAGAGGCTGGACCTGACACTTTGGTGTGTCTGGTCATTCTTCCGCCAAGAGCACACCAAGAACCAAGAGCGGACTGCTACCCTGACATTTGACATTGACTCATTTGACAGTGAGTTTGATATTGCAAAAATCTTGACATTTAGGTCAGGCACAGGCCTCCCCCATTGGTACACACTTTGGTGTGCCTGGTCATTCTTCAGTCAAGAGCACACCAAGAACCGAGAGCAGACCATTACCCTGACATTTGACTTTTGAGTCATTTGACATTGAGTTTGATATTGCAAAAATCCTGACATTTAGGTCAGGCATATATGCCTCCCCCATTGGTACAACCCTGCATTGTAGCCACCTCCAGGCTGGGCTAGTGTCTTCTCTGTGTCCCCAAAGCTTTCAGTGTTTATTTTTATCCCAACACTTACTCTGTTGTGCTCGGCCAGTGTACATATGTCTTGTTCCAAAAGAGTAGGAACTTAAGGGCCGTGACAGTCATTTACTTCTCTCTCCTTGCTCCCTGGCAATAGCAAGACCCCTACCCACCCTCTTAATAACATTTTAAGTGAGTAAGTGAATGAATGAATGAACTTTTCTCCGTTTTCTCACAGATTTCAACCAGCATAAACGACTTGTATTTTCCCAGATGTGTCCTGTGTTTCTTTGTCTCTGAGGGGACTGTGCTTTATGGGTTATGTGAAACCTTTCTGTGCATACAGCAGTGTAGCAGCAAGATCAGCTACACAATTTGTAGGACCTAATGACAAATAGAAATGCAAGACCTCTAGTTAAAAAATTATCTGAAATTTCAAATTATTAAGAATAATTAAATTAATTTTTAAGCATTAAATTAAATATTAAATTATTAAGAATTATTAAGAATTTCAAGGCCGGGCGCAGTGGCTCACACCTGTAATCCTAGCACTCTGGGAGGC
>RJWJ010048121.1:0-10715 GCA_004363605.1 Indri indri | reverse complement strand
CTGTCCCCAGGGCAGCCTTGGGGGCCGTGAGCTGGGGTTTACAGGGCCACATTTGGAAAGGAGCTGGGTCACTGAGCCCCCATTGAGAAAAGTCAATGCCATCCAGGAATCCTTGGATTGAACAGGGGCTCCCTGGCTCCACAGACAATCCATGAACTTGTAAGACCTTGACAATTATGACTGGTTTCTCCTGAGTTCCTGCAATTAAAATCCAGGTCTCTTAGTACCTTTGGAGAGACCTGTCAGTCACGTGACCCTCCCCACCAGCGCTGCCCAAACCCGGGGCAGAGGGAGCCTTGAGGAGCGCAGTTCCTGGACCTTTGTATACAGGACCAGGCTTCCCTGCAGCAGGGGAATCCTGGGAATCAGGAGAATGAGCCTCCCCCAGGGGTGTGGCCTACACACTCTGGGCAGAGCAGGGGATATGGCACGACCTCGCTTTGACCCTCTAGGTTTGCTGCAGGGCCAGGTGAGTTCTGGAAAGGCCTGAGCTCCAGGTGCAATCAGCTTTTCCCACCTCCCCAAGGGCGCCGTGCAGGTCATAACAGCACTGCCCACCTGTGCCATGAGCAGAGTCGAGTTAGACCGCACTGTTTGTTAGAACCCTGTTCCTGGCCCAACTGATGGTCTGTCCTGGTTGCTGGCACATTAGATATGGGACACTCCACAGGCTTACCTGTGGCCAGCTGTGGCCCACGGGATCCAGGTGATCAGAGACAGAATCACGGACGGCCCACTGACAGCCACTGAACCATCTTCCCAGCTGGCCCCAGAACCCTGCTGGTGGTGACTGAAGACTGGAGACAAGCCCCAAGTCTCTTCTTGGGCTTCCCCAGGAGATCCTGGTATGCAGGGCTGTGGTGGCTTTTACAGTAAAGAGCCAACATACTTAAAGGAGGAGGAAAGAGGGCTGGGGTGCACTGGCTCACGCCTGTAATTCTAGAACTCTGGGAGGCCGAGGCAGGAGGATCACTTGAGCTCGGGAGTTCGAGACCAGCCTGACCAAGAGCACAGCCCCGTCTCTACTAAAAATAGGAAAATTAGCCAGGTGTGGTGGTGAGTGCCTGTAGTCCCAGCTGCTTGGGAGGCTACAGCAGGAGGATCACTTGAGCTCAGGAGTTTGAGGTTATAGTGAGCTATGATTGGGCCATTGTACTTCAGCCTGGGCAGCACAGCAAGACCCTGCCTCAAAAAAGAAAAGAAAAAAAGAAGGGGAAAATTGCTGGCCTGAAAGTTTTGCTGCCTGGGTTGGAGTCTCTGGAAAAGTCAGGGAGAAAACTGGATTAGTGATACGGTGGAGGCAGGTTGTCAGAAGGTACAAAGTCCGTGTCTGACGGCATAATACAAATCTGAACAGATGGTCACTTGAGGCCCTGTAGACCTTGTTGAAAGGGACAGAAAGGTGAGCCCCTCATCTTGCCGTTCACAAAGTGAAGGTGGCTCGTCTGCAAGGACAGACTCAACACTTGGGGACACATCAGAACTCCTCCCGTCCCAAGTGACTGCTGCCAAAAACATCTTGAAAACATCTCAGAATAAGGTACGACCATTTTAGAAGAAAATAACGGATGGCTGGGATGGAAACAGTCATTTTCAAGAATTTCTGGAACTGCTGTGGCAAGAGAGCGAAGGATGGAAGCGAAGGGTCCGGGAACCAAAGGGACAAGATTTGTTGGAACACTCGAATGCCGGTTAAAACCTCTGGCTGGAGCCGCGGTGAGGCCTGTGCACCTGCCGGGTCTCTCTCAAGATCACACGGAGGAGCCAGCCCGGAAGCAGAGAAAAAGAGGGAGGCGGCCGCGGTAGCGTCGGGATCAGTCTGAACGGTCTCCTTTTGCCGCTAACTTACACGTGTCCTTGAAAAGGCATGAAGGGGAAAACGCAGAAATATCCAGAAAACGGCGTAAAGTAAATCGAATGAATGAAGAGCTTACGGGACAAAGACAAAGCTTCCAAACTGAGCGAGCATCTTGGCAGTCTGCAAAGTCCAGCTCAGAAGCCTCGGCCGAAACGTCCAACGCTGCGCAGGTGACACCGAGAGCGCGGGACGCGACTGCCGAGGAAACCGGGGAGGAGGAAATGCGCTGTTTGGAAATCAAGAGGAAAATCCCCCAGGTGTAAAGAAACCTGAACTACACACGTCACACGTGCAACTGCACACGTCGGATGTGTGGCCCCTACAGGAAGACGGCTGAAGACGTGGACAAAGAATTGGGGAGAATCACTTTTTCCTGCCCAAACGGGATTCTCTTCTATGAGGAAAGAGCTCAGGAAAGGACGGAGAGAAAAGCTCAGTGAGCTAAGAAAAGAAAACGATCCCGTCAGACAAATCCGAATGTCCAGTTTAAATCCTGGCCTCTCCCAGGTGGCCCTTTCACCCCTGCTGTTCCACGTGCCACCCACAGAGACCCCTGGGTCATCGGGTCCCCCAGGAAGGAGGAGGGTCACACGGGAGCGCTCGGGGATCCAGGGGCATCTGCAGGTTGGACTCGGCTTTGGGCAGCCGGACCCTGAACACCCACAGCAAGACACAGGCCTGTGTTTTCTCTCTTTAACAAGATCGATCTCTTTCTAGTTTAACTGCTGTTATCAGCTGATGCTACAATTGCTCAAGTTTTTATAACATTATAGTGCTTAGATTATATATTCAAATATATATTCGCTTAATATAGTTTTTATGAAGACATTATAAGACAGGGTCCCTGTCATTGGACCCTCTAGAATTATATAGCATAAGTATTTTAAGTTTGACATGGAAAGAGACTTTAAAACAATTTGACACATAAAACTAATCAGTGCATGATGTAAAAGAAATAAAGAAAAAAGAAAAAAAACCAATAAACATTACTTTTGTACACTATGAGTTGTTAGAAGATTATAAAAGTAACAATATGTACCTCATGCATTTTTATTGTTTTATTTAAGAATGCAACCTTCCCAACCCCAAATCTAAACAACAATAACCCTCCAATGGCTTCTCTTCCTTTCTCTTTCACCAAGGGCTTCTCTCATCTGGCTCTGACCACCCTGGGCTTCTTAATGGAGCTCCGATCCTGCCTTATTCCCTCCTCAGGTCATCTGCGCTGGCTGGTCTCCCTGTTTGAAATGCTCTTCCCAAGATGTTCACATACCTGCTTCTTTGTCATTCAGTCTCAGCTCAAATGCCCCCTCCTCCAGGAAGCCTTCTCTGACTGCCTTGGTGAAAGTGGTCCCCTTCCCCTGAGTCACTCTCCATCATGGTTTCTTCGATGCACTGATTGCTGGCCAATATTGTCTCCCTTACTATTTGCTTATGGATTTATTGTCTGTTCCTGAATTCCATCTCCAACTAGACAACACCTGAAGCTTTTTCAGGGCAGGGCCCTTGTAGGTTTCTGGGAGCCCTTTATCTCCAGCATGTGGGCCAATGTCTGGCCCATGACAGATGATAAAAAGACAGTGATTGAGCAGACCGATGGATGTAATTTTGGAAAAACCCTTATAATTATGTACTTCCATTTTCACGCCAGCTTATAGATGAGGAAACCAAGGCACGCTTTTGCCCAAGATGGAAAGCAGACTGAAACACAAGCATGATCTGTGGTCCCCCCTTTCTATCTGGCTTTACATTCCTTCCCCTCACCTCCCCACAACTAGAATCAACCGAGCCGTTTCCTCAGGGCTCTGTTCTCTGAGAATTAAGCTACGAAACCATTAGAGTGTAATCACTAGAGTAAAACTAACAAGGCTCAACATGCTACTCCTCAAAGATGTGATTCTACCCACAATCATAGGCTTGTGTCAGATCAGCGATAGAATATGCCTGTGTGTGCATGTATTACACCGCATGTGTTTATGTACACACATAATGTAATTAATCTAATATATATGTATAATACATGTAATATGTGTAATCTATATATTCCCCTCCCCCAGGAGACACGTGTAGTGTCCTTTTAAATCAAATCATTCTGCAGTGTAAGACAGGAATCTAATTTGCGTATTTTGAGAGGAATCATAGTTTCACCACTAAGTAAGAGTTTAATAAAATGCTGGCTGTTATTACTAGAAGAATGGTAAAGATAGGCATTCGATTAAACTCCCATAGCCTGAGGCAGAGGCACTATCAGTACAAACAACAGGCTCCAGCAACTTTGGTGGAAGGCTTCAATGATTCATTCCTCTGTGCATTAGTGGTATTATTTATTATTCCATTGTACAGATGGGAAAACTGAGGCTGGGAGAGGCTCATATAACCAGTGAGTGGCAAAGCCAGAATGAGAACCCAGGCAGTCAGCCTTTGGAGCACATACTCCAAACCACCATGCCATAGTTCAGAAGCTCTCAAAGTGGGGTCCTTGGATGAGCAGGCTCACCATCATCTTGGAACTTGTGAGAAATGTCATTTCTTGGGTCTCACCCTGGACCTACCAAATCAGAAAATCTGGGGGTGGGTTTCAGGAACCTGGGGTTTAGCAGGCTCTTTGGGTGATCCTAAGGCACGCCCAAGTTTGACCCTTGCTGCTAGTGTTTCTACAGGATGCTGATTTCTGAATGTAACATGTCTTATAGCTGAAAAGCCGACTATGCCATGGATATTAACCAGGCCAAACACACAGCTCATGCAGGGCCAGAAGCTCTCAGCAGGGTACTCGAGGTGTGTGCCATGAGTGTGAGAAGCAAAGTGGGGAACTTTCCAGAAAATACCAACTGCTTCTCCCACCTCCTGACTCCCTCTGCCTCCAGGGTGAACGAGGAGGATATTTTCAAATCTTGTTGGTATAGGACGACTTTCCTGGGAAAAACAAACTGCCTTCCTCTTTCAGTCCCTCTCTGTTTGATGTCAGCGGTTGTGACCAGCGAGAAAGAGGCGCAGCCAGGGAAGAACCACTTACTGAGTCTGTGACATGCAGGAGGCAGACATTTTATATCATCTTCTGATTTACAACCCTGGGAGGCTGGGGCTGTTATATTCCCATTTTACAGACAGGAAGCCCGAGGCTTCATGAAGAGAACACGCTAGAAGTCATACAACTATTAATAGTGAGTACGTGGTGGGTTTTACTCTTGAACCCAGGATCACCTGGTTGAAAAGTCTCGGTTCTTCTCATTGCACCTCACTGTCTTCATATCTGAACTTGTCCTTAGGCCCTCACCGTGGCTGTTTTGAATACAAACCCATTCTGACTGTAACTATTAATAAAAACCGATGTGCCAAGGACTGACCAAATTATTTTTCTTTTCTTTGTTTTCTTGCATGTCCTTCCAATGAAGACTAAGTTATTTTGACTCAGAAAATCACATAAAGTGTAAGGATGACTCAGACATGGTGGTCAGTCATTCATACAGCTGCTGAAAAATTAATCTCGTTATATATTAGGTGACAAAAGTGAAGTACAGGCTAGTTTAAACACTCAATTATCATTTGTGAGAAAAAGAAAAGAAAATTTTAATAATACTTTGGATATATAAACATGTGTATGTATACACATACACACTTTATTGAATATGCTTAAAATATGTCTAGGAAGGAAGACACATATCAAAATGGTAAGGGTGAGTGCCTCTGGGGAGGAAAACTCAGTCCTGGAGATGGGGTTAAAAGAAGATTTTTTTAAAAACTATTTTCTAGTTTTAGATTTTTGAACCATGCAGATACATTAATACATCCATAACAAGTTAAATTAAATAGTAAGGATGTAAAATAATTTTATACTCTTTCATGAATATTCTTTTAAAAAATCAACCAGTTAACTTTTTTATAACCAGCCTATCCTTGCAGTCTTTGAGACAACTGACAATGATGATTTTTCCATGTCGTGGACCACTATGTATAACTAAAGAAGAATGAGGCAGACTTGTGTGTGCCACCTTGGAAAGATTGGCAAATCTAATTGCTAAGTAAGATAAAGGAAGCACATTATGGTATAGCCACATTAATTAAAAAAAAACACTGCAATATATATGTGTAGATATGCACTTATGCATGTGTGTGTGTAGACATGGGCATTTATGCATGTAAATTCCTGCAAGAGATACAGAGGAAGGAGGGAGTGACCTAATATTAGAAACAGAGGAACAGGGAAAGGGATTTTTAGATTTACTTTGCAAACTCTCACCATGCATGGCTCTCTTACAGAAATTCACGTCTCCTGTTATGAAGAATATTTTTGAGCACAAAGGAAAGCACTGTCCACAGTGTTGAAATCAGATGCTTTCAATGTAAACATATTCCACTCTTCTAAAAATAATTTTGGTGATTTAAAATTCATTCTTAATCATAACGGCCAGCCCATTTGGGGCTCATTCACTTCCCCCAGAAAAGAGTGACTCAACACAGCAGGATATAAATGCATGCATCTGGAGAAGATGAACTTTTACACTAGTTCTGCCTTTTCAGCTTTCTAAAATGTGGACCTTACCAATTTCTTTGACCTCCCCTCCTTTTTTTTCCATTCCAATGCATGGCGGTGACAAGGCATTGAATTACCAGTTTGTCACTAACGCCATAGGCTTTATTATTCCTTTGAACAGAAGCTGGGCTTAAAAAGAAAAGTTTTTCTTAATAAGTAGCTGTTCATCCTTTGATATGCACATCTGGATCCGTGGTCTTATCTGCGGCATGCTAATGCTGCTTCCTGCAGATAATGATAAAAGAACAACTCAAAATAACAAAAAAGGAATAAAATGTGCCAGATGCCTTAAAAAATAAGGAGGACAATGCAAATAAAAGCAACTGGTTTTTCTGTCCCTGAGAATAAACTCTATCAACAATTGAAGTAATCATTTTGGTGGTCACTTGCGGCAAGATTTTTTTTTTTTAGGGGATTAGGAAGAAAAAAAAAAAATAAGCAAACATCAGCTGACAAGCACTGCCACATTCTGTTAGAAATTAAGAGGGAAATAAACCTAAGTGTGCTGTAAATCACTTGGCGGTTTAATTTTGCTTCACCTCTGATACATTGTTTCTTCTTTTTTTCTTTTTTCTCTCATTTGACTGTGACTTAAACACCGCTAATTAAAGGCTAAACTGGAAGGCTTTGATGCATACATTTTTTAGGAATTATAAAACATTTCAAACATGCAGAAAAGTACCAAAAATAACACAAGGAACTTCCATGTACACACCATCAGGGTTTAACAATTTTTCCATTTTTCCTTCGTGTTCATTTCTAAAGAATCACTTTCCTTCATTCTGAGACCTTCCAAATGTGATTTTTCTTGATTTCTACACACCTTTGTTCATTGAAAGAAGGTGTTCTTTTTATAAAAATATCATGATTTTCTCAGTTTTAGTTTCTCAAAGGAGCTTTCTTTCTCAATCAGAGTATAAATGGGTCTCATGTTTTGAAAATTCAGTTAGTGCTAAGGATAAAAGAGTGGAATTTTTATATATAATATACACATATATATGACTTCTAGATAATATACATGATTTCTGTCTAGGTGATCTTTGTTCTTTATGACTTCTTTTCCAAAGAAGCAATAGTCCAACCTGCTTTGTCAATACACGCGTCTAACATCAGTAGTTCTGCGGCTGATTGTAACTGATCTGTCAATAGACGGGCAAATAAAAACTTCTCCTTTACATAAATTGCTCCATAAACTGGGAGCTGAGGATTGTTGGGGGTGGGGGGTGCCAGAAGGCAGCGGCAGCCATGGTATCCCCAGCACAATCCCAGATTGTGGTTTGGATCCTTTCTTAGCCTAACCAGATAAGAGTCATGAATTGATTCCACATTAACATGCAGCAGGCATGGGAAAATGATAAACTCCTATTACCACTGTCATGGCAACTGAAAAAATGGCTGCTTTGGGGGGAACAAGGTCCACAGGAGAAGAAAAGCAAAGCCCCGTCTCTTTCTTCTGTTTGACATCTGTTGTTTAACATACAAAATTGTATTATCATGACCCGAGCCAGCCAGCCAGGGCGAGAGAGCCTGCCTAGGAATTGCGAAAACCACACCGCTCCCACTCCCACCCCTCTCTTTACCCTAAGAGTATATAATTTGACCCTGAACATTTTCACGCAGGGCTGTAAATTCCCCTCCCTTTTTGTCCCAGGTACAAAAAGTGCGAAGTGCTGGGAAAGGTGGAATGCAGGGAGAAGGATCTTCTGGGCGGCGGAGGACAGGGGGCCTTGCTATCAATTGTCAAGCAAAAATAAAGCTCTTCTGCATCTGGAGTGGGCAAATTATCCATTCCTCTGTCCTCCCTGCCCCCAAACCTTCCCTCCCTCAAAGAACATTTTGGATTTTTCTAAAACGGCCATTTGAGCAGGGCTTGTGAACACAGACAAAACCGGAGCAGACAGGAGACAGCAGGAACGGGAGACAGAGGTGCCGGGCTGAAGGTTTCAAGTGGTTATCGCAGGTCGTTGAGAAAAGATTGGCAGAAAACACACCTCAGTGCTAACTAAGAGTTGGGATTTACGAGTGGTTGGAAAAGAGGCGCTTTTCATTTTCTTGTAATATGGCCTTTTTCCAGGATTTTTTTATAAAGTGCCTGTATCAATCACTCTCATACGCAGCAAAAATATCCAATAAGCATTCTGAACAGGGCTCTAGAAATCGGTTTTTAGGAGGATTTCAGTGTGGATAGTCACACAAAAATTCCACACTGCAAAAATTCCATCTGGTCCAAACGCATCACTTTAAGCAATTCTTTTGCATATATATATATATATATCAATGAGGAAATTTAAATGAAGTGACTTTCAGACATATTTTGCTCCCCACCTCTTCACAGTTGTGTAAACAGAACAACATTTTGGGCTGTTTTCACAACACAGCCTTGAAACAGCTGCTAAGGATTCAGAACCGCCCTAAAAAGCACTAAATTGAAATTTCCAGTAAGAGATGAAGCCCCTTGATAGGAGAAAGATCAGATAAGTGCAAACAAAAGAAAGAACATTTATATACTTGACATGGCTCATTAGCAACGTTAACATTTTAAGGTGGCAAAACAAAAAAGGAACCTCTTGTCCAAACCCGAGCCCGGTGTGCAGCTGGGGACTCCCCCGTTTCATAAAGATCACAGCGAGTGGGGCGGGCTCTGGAAGGGCCGCCGCAGCAGCAGCAATCGAAAAGGTCAGAACTGCTCTGTTTGTTTTTCCAAATTGTCGGAGTAAAGTTACAATATGCCATCTGGGTAAGCCCACTAGCTAAATACCCGGATAATGTACACAGTAACCACTGGGATTTCTCGGACAGATTGGAACCGTCGGAGGAGGAGTTTGCTGGGGCTTTGACGTGGGTTAAGCCCTAACTAAGCACGGAGGGGTTGCTCAGCGCTTGACATGGAAACGGCCTTATTTTTAATCCTCAGGACCCCTCTTGGAGGGAGGTATTCTTATTCCCAGAATAGTAACACAGGGTGGGGACAGCTAGCACGACTTGCCCCCTAGCATTTCACTCCACCGATATTCCAGGGTGGGATCCTTTCTGCTTCTTGTTTTCGGCTTTCAGTTTCATCAGCATAGTCTTTGTCAGAGGGAGGGAGTTTTGCATTTGCAAGGCTAGATTTTTTCTTCGGCTGGGTTTCCGGCAGCCTGCTGCTGTTTTTTACATATATAATTCACATCAAATAAGTCCTAGAAACAGTCCTAGGATGTTTCCCCGGGATGGGAGTGAGGGGCCCCTGTGATGTTTCTCTCTTTGCACTTTAAGATTTTGAAAGCCTTAACTTCCGAGGGGCGGGGGTGGGGAGAGAAAGTTCTCCCAGAGAGCCTTTTCAATTCAAATCCTCACCTATCCTCTCCCTACTCTTTTCACTGGATGTTTGGGGCTCACACCTGCTCTCTCACAAGCCTATAATAAAGTCATTCCCAAACCCAGCCCAACTGTGCATCAGAATCACCTGGTGAATTTTCAAAAACTAGGGATTTGCTTCTGATTTACACACAGGCTCAGACTCCGAAGGTCTAGAAATTAGACTGATTGTAAAAGCTCTCTCCCTGAATTCTCAAAGATGGGAAAGAACTATGAACACGTAGAAATGCATACAGATCTAAAATGATGAGAATCGCTAATACATGGAAAAACGGTTTCAGATTTGATTACTGACCACGTTCCAGCTCAGTGTCATCATCTTCCAAATCCCAGCCCTTTGCAGGAGGTGGTATCGTTGGTTTGTGTGTTTATCTTCTGTTTCTCCCACCAGAACGTCAGCTCCCTGAGAGCTGGAGCCTTCCCTGCTCTCTTTGTGTTCGAGTCTACGGTGTCTAGGTTAGTGCCTGCCCCCACAGGTACTCAACTAGTTTCTGCTGGGTGGGTGCGTGAGCAAACAAATGATTTGATTATAAAAGATGCAATCAGCTGAGAGGTGCCCTGGTCCTTTCCTGATCCAACCCTTATTTTCAAATGCTGGAAGGCAGCTCAGAGAGCCAATCCACATGGCTAGCTGAGGTCACCATTCCTCAGCTTGTCATCATACCTGCTGCAGTGGCCACTGGTAGTGACTTTCTCCTCCTGGGATTCTGACACCTGGGATTTTTGTTTGTTTGTTTGCTTTGGTTAATACTCAAAGATGTGTATCACTGCATTGTTAATGGTAGCAAAAAAACTAGAAACAAAAGAAATAAATACTGGCACATTCACACCATGGAATATTATACAGCCATTAAGTAAAATGAAATAAAACTAGAAAAATTGTCTTGAAGGAATTTCCATTAAGTATTATTAAGTGACAAGAATAAAATTCACTAAAGCACAGAATAATATCCTATTTTGGTTAAA
>RJWJ010048120.1:0-10717 GCA_004363605.1 Indri indri | reverse complement strand
CAGCAGCCAGAGGGAGCTGCTTCTTACGGAAACCAGGCTGGCTCGCTCTCCTGCTGGGCACCTGCTAACGCTTCCCACTGCCCTCAGAGTAAACCGTGCTGCACCCAAGCCTAGGAGACCTGTGTGATCTGGCCCCTGCCTGCCTCTCCCAGGCCTCTCTCCCCCTCACTCGCCACCTCCACACTCCCCTGACCCCTCCTGGCCTTGAGGACACTCCAAACCCATTCCCACCTCAAGGCCTTTGTCCCTGCTGTGACCCCGCCTGGGTCCCTCCTCCCTCTCATGGCTGGCTCTTTTTGTCCTTGTGTCGCTTACTCAGAGATCTCATCCCTGACCACTTATCCCCTTTAAGAAAATCCCCTACCTGTCATCTTCTGTCTCAACACACTACCTGTAACGATTTGTATTATTATTATTATTTTTTTTGAGACAGAGTCTCACTGTGTCACCCTGGGTAGAGTGCTGTGGAGTCAGCTTAGCTCGCAGCAACCTCAGACTCCTGGGCTCAAGCGATCCTCCTGCCTCAGCCTCCCAAGTAGCTAGGACTACAGGCATGTGCCAAGACACCCAGCTAATTTTTCTGTTTTTAGTAGAGATGGGGTCTCACTCTTGCTCAGGTTAGGGTCTCAAACTCCTGACCTCGAGCGATCCTCCTGCTTCGGCCTCCCAGAGTGCTAGGATTACAGGCGTGAGCCACCACACCCGGCCCAATTTGCATTATTTTTATTTGCCCTTTTTTCCCCATCTTCCCCAGCATATGCTCCATAAGGGCAGAAACCAGGTCACTGGATAGTTGGTGCTTAATAAAAATTAACTGACCAAAGAATGAAGTGACTGAGGTGCAATTTGGTATCAAACACACCTGCGTTGTCCTTCCTGCTCTGCTACGTGGCAGCCGTGTGGCTCTAGACAGGGTCCTCTATCTTCATCTCAGTGTCTTCAGTGACAAAGTGGGATTAAGAATCCTATTTTATAGGGTTGTCATAAGGGGAGAATGAGATGATGTAAATGCATTTCTTAGCATAATAAACTCATTAAAAGCAAATAAATAAATAAGTGCTCAATAAATACAGATCTTATTAAGCACGTCTATTGGGCGAATAGGTAGTCCTGTAAAGCATGTATTTAGACATGTAGAGTCCAAGGCTCAGGAAAGGGGAGTGACTTGTTCAAGGTCACATGGCTAGTAAGTGTCGAGCGAGGAACCCCTCCCAGGTCTATCCAGGCCAAGCCCGCAGCGTGTTGATTCTCCAACACACGGTGTGCGTGGGGCCACAGTGCACAGGTGCTGGGCCGAACAGGTCGGAACCCAGAGAACAGCTGGCCGAGCAGAAGCATAATGAAGAGGATGCAGCAGGCACCAGGACTGAAACAGACCAGGACTCAGGGACAGAACGGGCAGGACATCAAGCAGTGGCCATGTAAAGACTTGCCCCAAATTTGCCTAAACACGAGAGAATTTGGGTCTCCATGTCCCGGGTTTGATGTGGGCTCCTAAAGCCACCCAACAGACCCTGCATGCCAGAATTCCACCTTGCTGACCTACGGGACTCGCCCTGGAGGGGTGGGGCCTCAAGACAGCAGAGTGACCACCCAGACATCCCCTTGGGACATTGGGGCCAGGGGAGGCAATGCACCAGCAGGTGGGCTGGGGTCCAGGCCCATCCTAGAAAAGGCCGGCTGCGAGTTTCCATGGCGCCCGTCGCCATGGTAACCAAACCTCCACGGCAGGACTCCAGCAGAGCCAGGAAAGACAAGCTCCTTTCTTGTCCATATCCCAGGAGCCTGCAGGGGGCGGGGGGCGGAGGGAAGTGGGGACAATCGAGCTTTCTGAACCGGGGTGGGGTGGGGGCAGGGAGAAGTGGAGGTTGTCTTCCTGCTCAATGGGTCAGTCACAAACTACCAGGATGCAGCACCCTATTTCACGCCTCTGTGCCTTTGCTCACGCTCTTCCCTCCCCTGGAATGCCCTCCCCCAGCCCTGTCTCCCCGAGCACTGCAGCTGTCATCCGTGCCTCACCGACCCTTCCAGGCAGATCAGCCCTTCCCTCCTGTGGCCACCCAAAGGCCGTTCTCTCACACATATCCCCAGCATGAACTGTGTCACCACAAGCTTGGGGGTGGGGGGTGGTGGTAAGAGCAGAGGCTCTGGAATCGGAGAGACCTGAGTGAAATCCCAGCTCTGCCACCAACATGTTGGGTGTCCCTAAGTCAGCTACATATCCTCTCTGAGCCTCTGCTTCTTCATCTGCCATTTGCCAGCTGTGTGATCTTAGGCAAGTTTCCAAACCTCTCTGAGGCTCCGTTTCGTCATCTGACAAATGAGGTGATGCCCCTAAGGTGTCTGGTGCACAGTTAGCATGTAATAGATGATTGCTGTCATTTGTAGTGAGTGCTGCCTCTCTGTCCCCTGGGGAGTGGACTTCCAGCCCCCCTGCTGGGCCTGGTTTTTCCCCACGCTCACACCCAGCCTCCCCGCCCCTGGACCAAGCCTTCCCTTCTGCCAGGAGTCTTGGCCTGGCACCATCCACGCCTTTCAGAGCAGGGTCTTTGAGAGGCACGGAGCTCTCCCCGCCCAGAGCAGGGCCTGGCACACAGCACAGCGCTGACATTTCGAGCCCGACGCCCAAGAGCAAGCATTGTGAAGGAGGGTAGATTCCCCTCGGGCTTCCTGACAGCAGGGCCAGCCTTTGCGGGGGGGGGGGGTGTCTGAATGGTTGTCAGCATGTGTTATAAGACGCACACACAGACACACGTGTGTACCCACGTTCTCACAAATTCTCCCGTACATGTACCACACACAAAACTGACTGGGGAAATGCAAGGACACCCTGGCTATTAAGGTCAATGTCCCAGAGACCACCCCATAACCTCACTTCTTCCCAAATGGCCCCCTCTGGAGCCCAACACCAAGGCTCTCTGCTGTTTCTGGAGCAAGAGCAAGAAGTGACCCTTCCCGCTCTCATCAACTGGGACTCAACTGAGCGGAGTGAAAGGCCAGGTCATATCCATTTGACTGGTCTACCTGTCCCCAGGCCTCTCCCCTTAGACAGGCTTGGGAACCTGGGACCATGCAGACAGCACCCCTGCCCCCACTCCTGCTGAGGGGACACAGCTAGGGGCTGTCACCTTGCTGCCACGCCTGCTGCCACCTCCTTTTGAATTCCCGGGCCCAGGTTTGGGTCTCAGACCCCTGTCCCTTTGTTCCATCCTGGGCATCAGAGTCCACAAGGCCAGACCACACGACCTGCCTCCCTGGTCTTCACAACCTCCCTGAGAGGCAGGCAGAGCAGGCGGTCACCTCCCCCAGACCCCGAAGCCGATACACATCCACTGACGTTTATTGAGGGCTTGCTCGATGCCAGCCACCGTGCTAAGCACCGCGCCTGCACTTCTTCCTGGATCCTCACGAGGACTCCATGAGGGAGGTGATCTTATAGTCCCCACCCATAAAACGAGCCGCAGAGAGGCTGGGAAGCACAGCGAGGAGGGCGATCCAATGGGAATTTAAAGTCGGGCATTCTGGATGCAGAGCCCTAACTCCTGAGTGCTCCTGAGTCTCAGCCACACCGAACCGAGCACAGCTGGAATGTAAAGGGACTCAAAAAGTGACATCCCAGTTCCCCCCCCCAAGTTTAAAACCAACAGTGAGAGACATACAGGTGACAGTCGATGGTGAGCAGAATGCCAGCTCCGATCATGCACCCAACAAACATTTACTGAGCACCTACTAAGTGTCTGCACTAAACACTGGAGCGATGACAAAAGCAAACAAAATTCCTTGGTCCCATGGAGTGGTCACTCTAGTCGGGGGAGACACAATAAACGAGGTAAATAAATGAAATAAATAATGTGCTGCTGGTAAGTGCTGAGGAGAAAAAGCAGGGAAGGAGAATATGAAGTGCCAAGAGGTGTGGGGGCGTTGTGATTTCAAGAGGCTGAGAGGGCGGTACTTGAGTTAAGACCTAACATCAGTAAGTGAGGCCATGCATTCACCTGGGGGAAGAACCTTCCAGGCTGCGGGAACAGCTCGTGCAAGGGCCCTGTGGCAGGAGCGTGCCCAGGGAATCCGGAATCAGCATGGCCAGAGTATGGAATGAAGTGAAGGGAGGGGAAAGGTTGGAGTAAGGTTGGATGAGGCCAGAGGGGACCCGGGCCCAGATGCTGAGAGTTCTGTGGGCTTCCCTGAGGAACTGGCTGATGCCAGGGTGAGTTGGAAACTCAGGGACGCAACATAACAGATAAAGCTGCCCATAGGAGGAGGCTTTAGCCAAATGGCCTGCAAATAGCCCAACCCGAATTAGCCTTGTCCTCCTGTCTCTGGCAGCACTGGGCAACCACAGACCTTTCCAGAGGGGCAAAGCCAGCCTGCTGGGGCTGGCTACTATCAGAGAAACAACCAGAACGTAGCCCAGCTGCAGGCCACCTGGGCTGGAGAGAGTAGGCCCAGTTCTGGGCCCCAAACTCGCCCATCAGCTCCGTGGGCAGGAGCCAGAGAGAGGCAGAGAGAGACTAGGGATGTTACTGGCGGACACCTTTCCGCATTTACTTATTAAAAGGCAGGACATGAATCTGGCCCAGGCATCTGCCAGTGAGGCCGGCACAGCATGGCCGTCAGCTCCCTCAACAGGAAAAACAACCCCTCGCGTCTGCAGAGAAGCACACATTCTGTAATGTGCTGCCCATTTTATGGAGAGGAAAAGTGAGCCTGCAGCCTCAGAGATAAAACTTGAGCTGAAATTTGAACCCAGGTCTCACTCCACAGCCAGTGGCTCTGCCACATACCCTAGGAACTGGGGTAGTGTCAGCATTTCAGCCGAGCCTGCAGCACCGTCTATATTTGGAAGTCATATGGGAAAACTTGTATGATGAAAGTATTAAAAATAATAAGGTATGTGCATGTTACTGCAATAAAAATACAAATAAAGCAATAATAAAGACTAGTAAATGTAAAATAGTACCCGTTTGTCCATAATCCCGTGCAATCCGTAATGACAGTGGCTAGCATCTGGGAGTGCCGACTGCTGTGCCGGGCACCGTATATCCCCTTATTCATCTGTGAGACAGGAGACATGTGGGTGACAATCCCCCCCACATTCCCACCTTTGAATCTGCAGCTCTCAGGAGATTATTCCTTGGGATGATTTAAAGGATCGACGTTCTCAAAGAGTTTTCCCTTCCCTGTGCCTCTTTTATTCCTTACGACATCTGGACGGAGGAGCAGCTGGGCTCCCAGGGGAAGGGCAAGACCTGCAGCCCCTCTGCTGACAAGATCCGAGTTCAGGGTCTCAAACCGAATCTGAGACTCTTTCCCTGTTCAGCCAAAGCTCGGAGGAACCTGGCCCTGAGTAACCAGGCAGGAGGCCTCGGGCCTTGTCTAGCAAATGGAGGTGAAGTTATTCATATTGGGTTGCTCCGAGGTCTAAATCCGAGAACCCATGTGAAGCAGCCGGGTGTAAGGAAGGGTATGATTACTAGTGGGCTAGAATTGTTCCTACCCCTGGCAGAGACTGGGAATAACAGAATGCAGTTTACAGCAGGGGTTTTCAAAAAAAATGTATTGTACGTGCGGCCGCTAGACCAGTGGCTCTCAAACCTTAGCCGCGGGGGGTTGTTGAAACACAGCCTGCTGGCCCAACCCGGAGTTTCTGATGCTGCAGCGGCTCTGGCGTGGGGCCTGAGGATCCGCGTTCTAACAAGTTCCCAGATGATGCTGATGCCTTGGGTCTGGGGCCCAGACTTTGAGGAGCATGGGTCTAGCTCACTGGCTCGCCACCTCAGCTGCTGCACACTGGCACTGACCCGGGCAGGCTCCCGCCCTCAGAGCATCTGAGGGAATCGCTCAGGGGCACAGCTCTGACACTGAGAGCTCTAAAAGCTCCCCAGATGATTCTAATGCAGCCAAAACTGAGGACCACTGCCCTAAGCAGAGGAAGGTGAACTCAAGGGATGTTGAATAAGCCCACCTGTCGCACCTGCCACACCCACCACCGCTAAACGCAGTCAGCTCTGGGGAGGGGGTCGAGAAAGTTCTAACATTGCTAACGACAATAAAGCTAGCATTCCTGGGGCACTCATGCTGGACACTATCTTAAATACTTTACATCGAGTAATCCATCAAATCCTCTTTAACAACCCTATGAGGCCACTAATAGTATTATTTGAAATTTACACTGGAGTGTGATACACAAGAAAGTCGGGTTACTTATCAAGAATCAAACAGGGCTGGGTGTAGTGGCTCACGCCTGTCATCCTAGCACTCTGGGAGGCCAAGGGTAGGAGGATCGCTTGAGCTCAGGAGTTTAAGACCAGCCTGAGCAGGAGCGAGACCCTGTCTCTACTAAAAATAGAAAAAATTAGCCAGGCATGGTGGCCTAGAGTCCCAGCTACTCGGGAGGCTGAAGCAGGAGGATCATTTGAGCCCAGGAGTTTGAGGTTGCAGTGAGCTGTGATGATGCCACTGCTGTCAACCCAGGGCAACAGAGTGAGACTCTGTCTCAAAAAAAAAAAAAGGAATCAAACAGCTGAAAGTGATGGAGCTGGGATTTGAAAACAGGCTGCCTGCCTCAGTGCCTTTGATCTTGACCACTGTGCTAAGCAGAGTGTATTCATGGGTAATTCTTGTGAAATAAAGATTTATTTTTAGTGGGGGATAGGAGTGAATCCTCTTTTGTGTCTACTCTTTGCTCTGGAAGGCTTTCAGGGGCATTGGGCCAAATACACTATGATGCTGACTTGTAAATGTAATATCTGTTGGTTTACCTTTTCCAAAGCACGTTTGCAGATGTGATCTTGTTTTGAGGCCCCAATGGCATGATTTCTCTCTACTGCCCTTCCCCCTAACCATGCTCCAGTCAAATAAACTACTTTTCAATTCAATTCAATTCGACCAACACTTACGAAAGGCATACTTGTGCCAGTCACCAGGCAACAGCCTGAGGTCGTAGAGATGCTGAGGTCTAAGACACAGACAGGCAATGACCTGTCCAAGGGCAAGTTAAAGGCAGGGCCTGGGCCAGCTCATCTCAGGCTCCGGTCTTCGAGGAACTGAGGGATGAACAAGGGAAGGAAGGAGGCGGCGCAGGAGCTGCGAGAGTGCCCTGCCCTGCTTGGGAAACCACAGGCCCGGGGCTGGCCTGGCCTCTGATGGCTCCTGGAAAAAGGCCTCAGAGTCGGGGGCTGGCAGGAATCGGAGAGCAGCACCAATGCCCGGGCTCGGAGCAAGGAGCAGCTCCTGCTCACACATAAGCCCTAGCTCAGCTCTCCTGGCCTCCACGTGCCCTCACCCCTGCTCTGCCCCAGCCAGCAGCTCTCCTACCAGAGGGGGCAATTACTCCAGGAAACCAGGAAGGTCATAACCAGGGGTCTACCCTCCAAACATGGCTCCAATCTGGACTTTTATCTCCCAGTGACATTACACACACAATTCTTGTATCTTTGTTCATAACGTCGATTTGTAAATGTGAACATGGTAAATAATCACAATCTTTGTTATCCTATTTGGGGTATATCTTTTTTAAAAAATCATATCCAGAAGGCTTAAAAAAAATAGAAGTGGCCCGGACCTCTCCCCAGCTCTGAGAGGCTCTGTTGACAGATCAGAGGACATCAGCCCGGCAAAGAAGAAGGACTTGGCCAAGGCCCAGACCAAAGCCCAGGACTTCTGACCCCTAGGCAGGTCTCCTTGGGGTTACAAAGAACACCCGCACCTGAGAAACCTGTTCTTAACTGTCTCAGGCTCTAAGTGGCCTCGTGCCAACTCATGGCTTCAGCCACCACCTTTATGCAGGTCACCCCAGCCTCGACCTCTCCCACAGACAGCCCCACCCAGACATCCCGCAAGCACCTCGAACACTGAGGGCCCAACTCTGAACTAATCACCTTTCCCTTGAAATCTGCCCCTACCTGTGCTCCCTGTCCCACCACCCTCAGCCGCTCAAGCCAGAATCATGGGAGTTATCTGGGCACCTCCCTCTCTATCACCCACAGCCCCCAGTAAAGCAGCATGGCCCATCGGTCCTACCTGTCTTCTCCATTTCCCAAACCCATCACTTTCCCATCCCCTCCACCACCACACAAAGGCCGACCTCATCATTTCACCCTTCGTGCATCAAACCCACCTGTCCCCTCCAGTTCACATTTGCCCTCAACAAATGCCGGAACACTTAACCGTGGGCCTGGCACTGTGCCGTGTGCCGGGATGCAGGGTTGAGCAAGAGAGCAGAGATCTTGTCGCCATGATGATTGCGTGAGACCCACGCTTGACCACACCTCTCCCCTGCCCAGACCCCCGCATGGCTCCCCACAGCCCTGGGATCAGGCACAAACTCCCCATCCAGGTATTCACATTCCTGGGCCCTCTGCTCCCCACCGATCCTTCCTGACTGGTCTCCGGCCACTCTGCCCCACCCAGGCTGATCCAAACAAGCTATTGGCCATTCTCCCAAACATACCAGCTCAGAAGCCACCTCCTCCGCAAAGCCTGAGTCAAACACCCACCTGGTGGAGTGAGTTTTGCCTCCCCCTAGACACCTAGGATGTGTGCGTCTGTCTCCCGGACTGGGCTGTGTCTCCGGGGGCCAGGGGACTGAGCCAACGTCAAGCACAGAACCTGCCCTGAGAGGCGTCGATACGTTGTGTTGATGGGCAGACCAGCAGATGGAAGGCTAGAGCAAACGTCCAGCTACCTTTTTCATTCACTGGCCTTTGTGGTTTCCTGGAAATTCCTCCAGTTTTCTAACCTCCCCTGCTGTAATTAGGGAAGCTCGTGCCTTTTTATTCTTCTCTAAGTCTGTCCTCTGAGCCCTTCTTTTCCCCAAAACACGGACCATCCATCCTGCCTGTCCCTTGACTGGGTGACAAGTCAACAAGAACAAACATCTGGTGAGGACAGCCAGGGAAAGGCCCAGCCCAGGGTCTCAAGACCTCGGCCTGTGTGCCAGAACTTTCCAACGGACTCCGGAAGAAGGTGCCCCTGAAACGGTCCCGCGGGCCTTGCGGTTTGAGGCAGTGAGTCACCTTCTGGCTGCAAGTCAAGCAGCTCTCACTGCGCCCTTGTTTGGATAAGCCAGGGAGACGCAGTCAGAGGGGGACCCCAGCACGCAGACGGAGGGGCAAGAAGGAGGAGTCATCAGGCCCCACGAGAGACAGGGAGACAGACAGACAGACAGAAGGACCAGACAGCCAGAGACAGGCCGGCAGGGCACGCGGAGAGAGAGGGGAACGACAGCGACAGCGCAGCCAGGCCCAACACAGAGAGGGGGAGCAGAGGGAGCGGGACCACGCCGGCTGCAGCAGAGATGGACTCAGGGCTGCCTGCGCGCGCCGTCCTCCCCATCGCGGCTCCCGCCGGCTGGACCCAGCCGTGGGCAAAAGCAGAGCCAATGAGCTGCCAGACCGGGACATTACCTCACCACCGCCGGCTGCCATTGGCTGGCCCCGCCGCCCGGGCCGGCTGTTGCTATGACAGCCCCGGCTGGCGTTGCGGAGGGGTAATAGGAGGACGCTCTGGGAGGGAGAACCATGTCCAGCCTATAGTGGGGCCCAGAGACACCCCCACTCAGCCCCAGGGACCCCTACTCAGGCCCTGAGGGGAAAGCCGAGCTCCTGCTGGCCCAGGGGTCAGAACTTCTCTAAAGACGCCCTACTTAGCTCCCTGCCACAACCCGGCCCACAGTGCCTGCCAAGACCACCCCACCCCCCAACGCTGGAACCACCCACTCATCCATCCACGCATCCTGCAAACAGCAGTGAGCACCATCCACCGTCCAGGTGCCACGCTGGGTTCTGCAGACACAGACATGAATGCACCTCCATCCCTGCCCTCACAGAGCCCCCCAGTCTGGACAAGCAGATGGTGCAGGAGAAAATTACAAGGCGCTGTGTTGAAGACTGAAAGCAAGCGAGCGTGGGGACTGAGAGCACAGAGGAGGGGCCCTAGTCAACCTGCCGGTGGGGAAGGCTTCTGGGAGAAAATGAGGCAGAGCCAGGACCTGAAGGAGTCAGGCAGCTGAGGAAGCGTGGGGAGGTAGGGAAGGCAGGGGACGGCCTGCGCAAAGACTGGAGGCAAGAGAAAGCGGGGAGCACTTGGGGCACGGTGGCAGGAAATTAGGTGTCGGGAGAGGGGCTGAAAAGGAGGAGGAGTTGGAAGTAAGGCTGAAAGGGGAAGCAGAGGCAAGACCCCAAAGGACTTGAAAGTCATGCCAAGGGACCTGGGACCATATTCTCAGGCAACCGGAGGGATGGAAGGGGAGGTGACTGTGATCAGGTTTGCATTTTAGGAAGATCTCCTCTCTGGGCTGCTGGAGGATGGGCCGGAGGGGGCTGGGAGACCAGTCATTGCAGGGACTGGTGAGAGACAGGGTAGGGGGACTAAGACCCCTAACTAGAGTGGAGACAGGGGAACCAAACTCAGGAGGAGGTACAAAGGACAGGGAGCCAAGGGATGCCGCCACCTCACCTGGGAGGCTGGGAGGACTTCCCTTCCATGCAATACCAGTGTCATCTGGTGTGTGCAACTTTTGTCTTGAGAGCCACGCTGCATTAAAAAGATGCTTATCTCTTTCCACATCTGCTCCCACACACACCCAGGCTGCTATTTCTTCTCTATTCCCAGCACTTGGCACAGAGCTTCATCCCAAGTACAATTCCACAAATGTTAAGCTGACCCGAACCCCCAGGAGCCCCCACTCCACGGCCTGCCCCCAGCCCCATCCTCT
>RJWJ010048119.1:0-10732 GCA_004363605.1 Indri indri | reverse complement strand
ATTTCCCTTTTTTCTACTATAGCCTTTTTAACACTTTGATAACCAATTCCCAATATTAAATTCCCTCTGTTTGAGATACTTAGTAGGGGTTCTATTTCCCCATAAGTACAATCACTGACCCGGACAAACCCATGACCCAGCCTAGGCAAAGAAAAACATGGAGTAGATGAGGGAGGAAGAGGATGGTGGTTGACAGGCCAGGGAAAAATGGACAGATCAGATAATAGGATGCCTTTATGAGGTCAAAGATGACACTATGATTTCCAACGTGTAGCAGTTGTAGGTGGCGATAGGGTCTAGAGCGTGGCCTTGGAAATAGTGGCCAAAGTGAAATGGAGAGTAGTTTCACTGGAATTAATGAGACCTTCTAACCATGAGGCAGTGATGCTACTTGTTCATTCAAATGTCATTGGAGTCAGCAATGATAATGCCAGGATATGAGATAGGGAGAAAGATGGAGACATGCCAGAATATGCCTTGTAAAATACAGTGACTTTTTTTTTATTAGGGAAACACATTTTAATGGCCAAGATAGGCTATTAGTAATCACGTGAATTATTTCCCTTTCTTTGCACTGCTGGACAAATGCATAACGAAAATGTCAGAGATTGCTCTGCCTCCTGTCTCAAGCAATAGCCTAGAGCTGCCAGCAGTGAGTTCATATAAACCTGCATATTTGGCTTCATAAGCATGCTAGAGTCTTAAAATTTCCTCCAGAGTATACAAAATAAAAACAATAAAAGGTCATGGATTAATATTTACCCTTGGCTGAAGTCATTGCAGCTGTTTTTTAAAAATCCTGTTAGAATCATAAAAGAAAAAGAAATATCACAAGATCCAATGTTTAATGGTCCAGCAACTGTGTTATAATTAGCCTATACAGATTGAAAATGACATGAGATTAGCCTTGGTGAATAATGGGATTAAGAAGATTAAGAAGACCACCGAGTAACCTCACCCCAATGTGCTGTTTAGAAATGACACGAGTTTACATGTATTCATGTATTTAATTCCCTAACTTCTCTTTTGCTGAAATATTTGCAGTGATGGGAGTTGGTACCACCTGGCATTTCCCTTTCAGGAAACACAAAATGGCACCAAAACATTAATCTGGTATCAAAAGAACAAAATTTATGTCTGTTTTATGCTCTTAAAAACCCAGTACTCATGTATCTTTTAGCTGGATTTGCTTAGGAAGTATTTTTTTTATCATATTTACACACTCTGTAACTTAGTTATGCCCACAAAACAGTCCCTCTAGCTAGAACTCATCAGAATTGATGTTTTACCCTGGAGTATACTTTGCTGTTTCCCTTTATAATTAATGTATTATTGTGAAGTTCGTTAGCTTGTTACATAAGCTCCATCTCTACCTGCCACAGAAAAGCACTGCATTCAGCGTATTCAGTCACAGTTCCTCTGCACTGTTGCAAGTTTTATTTCCAACTGATAACTGCAGCCCAGAGTCTATTAAATTCAGCAAGTTAAAAATTTTATGTAGGCTAGAAAGGGATAGTGCGGCACAATCTGCGGACTGGATAGAGTATGGCAGAAAAGTCATCTCCCCAGTGATCTTTTCATTTAACTCTGGGTAACTTCTTGAAGTAGGGATTTGTAAGTATAAACCTGAAGGGTAATTTTTAAAAAAGATTTTAGCAAAATCAACCAATGTTTAACTACAAAATACTCTGGTTTTTGCCTCTTGGATTGTGTTTTCACATGTCCTCGCAGAACTTGTTACTCGGGATACCAGACAAATCCATTTGGTAGCTTCAGTCCCTAAAGTAGGAAGATAAAAATATTAATAATAAAAGGCAATGGAATAGAACCATTATTACTGGTTGTGGGTCGTTACCAAGGGCACGACTAAGCACATAGCCAGGTAAATGTAGAAATGTAGAGAATGACTTTTTTTTCCAAAGTAAAAATAGCTTTATTCTTTTCTAATAATAAAAATGACATATGCTCATTATAAAAATTTCAAATACATTAAAATCTATAGAAATTAAAGATCATCCAAATACCACAGCCCAGAAAAAAGTCATCATTAACATTTGGCAAAGCTCCCTCTATAAAACATATATTAAAACATTCAATGTTATAAATGGGCTCATATTAAACATGCTATCGTGTAGTCTGTGTTTTCATTCAATACTATTTCAGGGACAATTCTCCATAGCAATAAAGATAGACATAAATAATTTTTAATGACAGTTGCATATCATTTATTTGATCCATCTTCTACTGAAGGATATTTAGGCTGTTCTGATGTTTTAATATCATAAACATCATGAAATACATCTTTAGGCTCATGTTTATACATTTGTGCAATTTTTGTTCATCAGGATAAATTCCTAAACAAACTGCTGGGTAAAGGTGTATCATTTAGATTTTTGATCATATTGCCAAATTGCCTTCTAGAAAGGTTGTGCCAATTTTCCCTCCTGCCAACAGTGAACAAGAATGCCATTCTTGTCAATTGCTTTAATTGCTGCCAATCTGGGAGGACAAAATTAATAATAATGAAATAAACAGAGACATATATGAGCTGTTTTCATTTTCAAATAGGGAATACTTTCAATTTTTAAGTTACCCTTTTTCAGGGAAGGTTATTTCTTGGACCTGAATAAAGTTTTTAGTTTGCATTCCCATTGCATCAGTGGTGTGACTCAGGGCAAGAGTCAACTTCATTGAGCCTCATTTTCCTTGATCTCACAGTAATAGAACGCTGCCCGATAGGTTGTTTAAAGCTTAAATGACCTGAGAAGGCATCTAGCACGCTACTAGACACAACAATGTTAACTGAGTCAGCATCTCCCATAAGTAAGTTCATTTCAATTAATGTTGGTCTATGAGAATATTTTAAAATTAAGGAGCCAATGTAAAACTCTGTAAATATTCTTTTGCTATTTATGACCACAAAAGTTTGCAATGAGGCAGATGACACCCATATAAGAAGGCTCCTAAGTAAAGGTTTGGTAGGCAATATAGATTTTTGGAATAAAAACGCCTTCTGGGAAAATACATACAAATCAAGTCCATGGACCATCAGATATATATAAATAATTTGGAACAGGTAGACAGGAACAAAACACGACAAACATCAGTTTGTTGCCTGAATGTTGGTTTGTCATTGCTTAGACATGGTTTAGGAATATTTTCCACCACAGAGCAAACTTATATGCAACATATACAACGTCTAATTCCTCTTTCAAAGATATCTCAACATTAATATTTGAAATGAATAACTTTTATCCAAGAATAGTGAAATGAAACCATTTAGGCAAATGATTGGTGATATTCTAGATACTAGAAAGACAAACTTTGGATGCAGTCTAGACAGTCTTGATTCCGACGCTGTTTGAGGACTATTTGATTCATTCATTTTATAAATATTTATTGCACCATGTTATGTGCCAGGTACTGTGCTAGCCATTAGGGAGACAAAAATGAGCAGGACTTAGCCCTGCCCTCAGGGAATTTGCAGTTTTATGGAGGAGGAAAGATAATTCAATGGGCAATTCCAGTATTGTGTAGTAGTGAGGTGAGGTTTGTGTAGGTGCTTCAGCCCTGTTGGAAGATGCCTGCCGAAGATGCCATCGGTAGCCAAATAAATCACTGGAGAAACCATAAGTCAATGGAATAAGGTCTGTCATGATTGCCACAAAGCATGACACAGACTGCTTAGTGTACACTAACACCATAGTAACAGGCCACCATGGAGTTATCAGTTACACAACAGGACAAGGAGAAAACCTCTCTGAATCTATTCGGAAGAGCGGGCTGGCAGAGAAGCTGGGGCCTATGACTGGAGAATACTCTGAGATTTATTCACTCAAACATAAGCTCCATGAGGATCTTTGTTGGTTTTGATCTTCACTGTATCCCCAGCTCCTAGGACAGTGCCTGACACAAAGGAGGCCATTGATAAATATTCAGTGCATGGAAGGATGGATAGATGAATTCATTTAACTCACATCAAATGATTACAGAGGTAGGTGCCTGTAGAAGAGGAACAGGATAGTGAAAAAGGCAGAAGACACGGCAAGCCTTGCAGGCCTACTAAAAATTTATGGAATTGGCCAGGCGTGGTGGCTTATGCCTGTAATCCCAGCACTTTGGGAGGCTCATTCAGGAGGATTGCTTGAGGTCAGGAGTTCAAGACCAGCCTGAGCAAGAGCAAGACCCCATTTCTACAAAAAAATAGAAAAATTAGTCAGGTGTGGTGATGCACCTTAGTCCCAGCTACTCGGGAGGCTGAGGCAGGAGGATTGCTTGAACCCAGGAGTGTGAGGTTGCAGTGAGCTATGATGATGCCACTGTATTCTAGCCCCAGCAACAGAATGAGACCCTGTCTCAAAAAAAAAAAAAAAAAAGTGCAATCAACATACAACTTTTCACATCCATCCCTTTTCATAGGAGCTTGAACCTCCAGTGGCTCCTTTGTGCAATGTGGACCACAAGAAAGAGCATGGGCTTTGAAGTCAGACAGATATGGGTTCAAATCCTGGCTCCTCCAAACCTGGGAGGAGTTTCGGCAAGTGACTTAATTTACCTGAGTCAGCATCCTTACCTATAAGACAGGATTCACCCCTTTAGCCACAAACAACCATGCAAAGCTTCTGACCCAACTCACTTCACCCTCACCCCATCCTTCCAGCACCAGAGACGGGGTTGTGCACAGCTCTGCTGGAACTGTGGTCCCCCAATTCCTTGGATAACCATCCTGGAGAGCTCCTTTGGTGCTCTTTTCTATTTCTTTTAATCTTTTCTGTTTTTCCAGGAAATGCCTCCAAAAAGCCCAGTGCATAGCAATCTATTCCTCCTCCTCACCCTTTCAGCATTTACTTTCAGTTCTGTTGGTGTGTGGTTCAAATAACAGATGTCACTGAACTGTTAAGTAGATGTGCTTTCTTCCTTACTAAACTGTTTGCTCCTTACTTGGTACCCTAGTAGCTAACACAGTACCTTGATCCCAGCAGATAATAAATGCTACCCATGATAAACCTCACCTCCTGTACTCATCAGACCTCAGGTTGTAAAAGTTGTTCTACACAGGCTGATCTGCCGCTCCATAAAACTACACTACTATGCAGCGACTCACAGATCATTACAACTTTCAAGAAGTCAATAAAATTGATTATGTCAGAAATCCCATACCTATTTTCAAAAACAACAAAATATTTTCTCCATGTTTCAGGGCATTGTAAAACGGGACAAAAGCCCTAAGAAGCATAGTAAATAAGCTCTGCCTGGACGATTGCCCATGATGTGTTACAACGATGAAGATCAGTGAAGTTATTAATTCATGTTTCCTGGTCAGAGGGAACATTTGGAGGCTTATTCTTGGTTTCTTCATGTATCTTACTGTCTATATCATGAAACCATGAAAGTATCCTCTTTCTACCCAAAATAGGATACAAGATTTAATTCCTATCAATTGACATTTATTAATACACCCACTAGAAGGCAGATCTAGTCAACAGGACTGGATCAGTCAATAGAAGATTTTGGTACTTTCCAGCCAGTGACATCTGCTTACTGCATGATTAGTCAGGTCATTGCCAACTAATCTGACTTGGGCTTTAAGGTGTCCAAAACAGTCACACCCTAGAAAGATGATCTAGTCAATAAGATCATTGGTCGACAATGTTTCTTTCTAATTTTTTTTTTTTTTTTTTTTTTTTTGAGACAGAATCTCACTGTGTTGCCTGGGCTAGAGTGCCGTGGCATCAGCCTAGCTCACAGCAACTTCAAACTCCTGGGCTCAAGCGATCCTGCTGCGTCAGCCTCCCGAGTAGCTGGGACTACAGGCATGCACTACCATGCCCGGCTAATTTTTTCTATATATTTTTAGTTGTCCAGCTACTTTCTTGCTATTTTTTTAGTAGAGACACAAGTCTTGGTCTTGCTCAGGCTGGTCTCGAACTCCCGAGCTCAAACGATTTGCCCACCTTGGCTTCCCAGAGTGTTAGGATTACAGGCGTGAGCCACCGCACCCAGCCTGGTGAACAATGTTTCTAGAGCTCATACTCTATGCTAACCAATATCCTTGGTAATAGGGTGAATATAAAAGAATTAAATTATTCTTTTCTCAAAAAACATACCACCTAGGTGGAAAGGTAGGATCTACCAATCAATGACTCAAGAACACTCAAAGGCGGTGGTTCTCAAGGAGTGGGCTTCGCAGCAGCAGCAGCCCCTGGGAACTTGACAGAAAGCCACAGTTCTAACCCCAGACCTACTGCATCAGAAGCCAGGTGGGGCCCAGCAATCTGTTCTTAACAAGCCTTCCAAGTCATTCTGATGCACACTACGGTTTGAGAAACCCTGCTCTGAGTCAACCGAGCAAGTTCAAATCAACATATTACCAACAGATGACATGTGTGCAGGTTATTTGCGTGGGCCTGGTGTTAATCAGAGCTTCCTTAATGACTCTTCATTAAAGGGCCCTATTCAAAGTGAAAACCAGTTTAACATAGAGTCAATCCTTGATTATCTCTTTTGTGATTTATTAGCAGCAACTTTTCAAGATTCCAGGCTAGTTTTCCCAATTCAGCCAATACACTTTCAGACTGTATCTCTAAGATAAGCTAAATCAGCCTCAGAATGGTTTGGGCTAAATGCCAAAGACTTTTGCTGCTTCCTTTCATTAATATGTATAATCAAGAATTGCCAAACTAGGACAGGTCACAAGAACAAAAGTTATATGACATCTAGTCCAACCCTTTCCCCCTACCAGTCTTAGCACACGGACAGTGTGGGAGCCTTCTGAACACTTGCCTGACCACATGCGTGACAATCGGAGAAGACAGCTCTGGGCAGCTGGTACCCTGCAGAGCAGCCCTGGAGCGTGGGCTCTCCCAGCTGCTTCCTTGGGGCCTGTATTAGGCCTGTCAATCAGATTAAGGCGTACTGTGTTTTTAACCTCATTTCATGCCCTTTTTGGAGAATTTTAACTCCACATTCCTGACCTTGGTCTATTAACCTGACCCTGATTCCTGATGACTTCCTTCTTGGATTAGTTGTTCTTGAACCTGGACTCGAATCTGCCTGTGACTAACCCAACTATACTGACTCACCCCCCAGCTCCCCTGAAAAAAGACATGCACAGAAAGCTAGAGGTCTACCCTTTTATTCCAAGCTTCCTGGAGATCTTCTGGAAATGATTTTCTTCAGTGTTTCTATCCATCATCATAAACAGAGTCATTATCCTCCCTTTGTTAATTTACTCAGCAATGTTTGTATAGCTGAATTTTTGATTATGTGGGTTCATAGAGACAATTTGACTCAACTTAATTTACAAGAAAACACTTGCTCTGTGTAGGATAACATGCTAGGCCCTGAAGAGATGGCCCCTTCACACTCAGGGAGTGTGATAGATTAATAGCCCATGTCCTAATCCCAGAATCCTGTGAACATGTTACTTTACATGAGAACAGAGACTATTCAGGTGTGATTAAATTAAGGATCTTAATGCACAGAGATTTTCCTGGATTATCTGAGTGGGCCCAATACAAGGACAAGGGTCTTTATAAGAGAGAGGCAGGAGGGCAGAGGAAGAGGTGAGAGAGAGAGAGGGAGAGAGAGAGAGAAATTTTAATGTGCTACATTGCTGGGTTTGAAGATGGAGGAAGAGGCCACAAGCCAAGGAATGCAGGTGGCCTTTAGAAGCTAGAAAAGGCATGAATTCTCCCCTGCAGCCTCCAGAAGGAATGCCAAGGACTTTTGATTTCCAAAACTGTAAAATAATGAATTTGTTACTTTAAGCCACTAAATTTGTGATAATTTGTTACAACAATAGAAAACTAATATAGGGAGTTTATAGTCTACCTAACAGAGATACGATGACACAAGCGACTTTGATATAATTCAGAAAGTGACAAGTATAGAATATAAATACAAAGAAATTGCTATGGAAATGCTTGATGAAGTGAGTACTTCTGGCTAGAAAGATCAGAGAAGCTTCCTTGTAGACGGCAGTTTTGCAGAGCCCTGACAACTGGGTAGGATTTCAAAAGGGGGAGATCCAGAAACAGCAGGAGTAAAGGCACAGAGTTGGGAGGTACAGAACCAAACAAAAAGTTGACCTAGGCCCTTGTGACCAGCTGTTTTCTCAGGAACAAAAATTACTTGATTAAAATTTCATACATTCTACTCAGGATATAATAGGTCTTTAAGTTTGTTTAAAAAAAGAAACTGTAGTAACAGTCAACAACTACATTGTATGTAGTATATGTGATAAAGTATCCTGAGAGTTTTAATATAGAAATACAGATCTTGGGAAGGAATCCTCCCTCTGCACAGAGCATGCTGTAGCTGAGGGTGAACCTGGCTCATTTTCAGACAGGCAGGCTTGACAAGGAGGAACAGAAGAATAGAAAAATACAAAGGGCCAATCAAAAAGGCGACTCTTTAAAAAGGTATCTATTAACATTTACAAATTAGACACATCCTACAAACCCTCAAAAACAAGCTAAACCAAACGATGGACTCCAGTGGAATGTTCTGAGCAGATGGAGGCTCTGAGGACTCACACTGATGATGACGGAGAAGACATTAGAATCCAGGCCCTGCGTGGCAGGTTTTGATTGTTTTGTTTGGCTAAGGCAGAACCCATGATCTTGAGTAATCGTGAATGGCTCTAATTTAGCCTGGCTTTGATCATGAGGCAATTATCCCAATAAAATATATATACATTTTTGGAGACAAGAGTCTCACTCTGTTGCCCAGGTAGAGTACAGTGGCATCATCGTAGTTCACTGCAGCCTCAAATTCCTGGGCTCCTGCAATCCTCCTGCCTCAGCCTCCCAGGTAGCTGGGACTACAGGTGCAAACCACCATGCCCAGCTGATTTTTGGTAGAGACAGGGTCTCACTCTCGCTCAGGCTGGTCTTGAACTCCTGACCTCATGTGATCCTCCTGCAACCTCCCAGAGTGCTAGGATTATAGGTGTGAGCCACTGCACCCAGCCCCGATAAAATAATTTTCTTCACTCTGTTTTGGGGCTGTGAAGAAATGAAGAGAATTGTCCAGATTGTTTATATGCATTTCCTAAATTCACACCGATCATTCTCTTGGCACTACTTATGGAGACAGTGTCTTCCCAAGGCGATCCCTAAGCTCAGGTGCCTCACCAACACCTCCTTTTGTTCTTTATCTTCTGGTGACCTTTATTCCTTTTTGCACTGTTCGTATTCATTCCAAGAAAATTCGGAGCAACAAGTAGTCTCCACTGGCCTGCTCCCATCAGAATGGCCGGGAGCTTCTGAAGAAGGGTCCATAAGCACCTTATGGGCCTGTAAGTCCTGTGACGGAACCACATGCTTTGGGAACCAACTTTCGTCATGAGAAGCACTGGGCGTGCTGTCAGCTTCCTCATTTCTCTTGCTCCCTGTCTTTCTGTCCAAGCCCAGAAATGTAACCTCAGACTGGCTGCATTCAAATGGAGTTTTTTGAGCCATTCTATCTTTCCTCAAAACTTTATCAGCAGGTAGTGAATGATTATTCTGGTTTTCATCATCTTCCACTGGGATACTTCGTACATTATCCAAAAATAAAGGAGAAGGGCACCTGAAGGACTTCAGTGATGCGGGAGGATCTTCGGCAAAATATAAGCTGGCTTGAGTACATTCGAGAGTATTTAGGACCTAATCAACAAAGCAGCAAACGGACATGGAGTTAAGCTTGAATAACCTCTCCTTTCACCTGTTTTCCTCTCTATTAAAGAATATTCTTCCACTTTCATGAAATAAGTTCAACTATAGAATTTTGCATTAGAAGAGATCTTAAAGATTTACTGAATCCCTTTATTTTGAGGAGTAAATTAAGCGACTTGAAGCGAGGTATAAAAGAAAACTGCACTGAGTTACATATCCCGAGACCAGACTTTAGCCTTAGATTTGCCGCCAACTAGCTTTGTGACCTCGGGCAAATCTCTTTACATTTTTGACTTCAGCCATACTATGTGGAGGATTGGAAAGGAGTTGGGGAATGGTGGGCCTGATCTGTAGTTCCTAAGTGTCGGCATTACCTAGGGGAGCTTTCTTAAAGTACAAATCCCTTGGCCCCAACCTAAAGACTATCATTCAAAAAATAAGGAGACCAGAGTCCAGGAATCTATATTTTAGAGGCTTCCCAGGGGATAGGGATGTGCGACCATGTCTGAGAAACCCTTGACCTAATATAACATACAATACATTCCTTCACACATACATGCACATAATTTTTAAAAATATGTATAGAGAGCTTTACAATTTACAAAGTACTTTCACTTATATTATCTCATTAAACCTGCACAAACGATGTTATTATTCTCATTTTATAGATAATAAAGCTGAGGCTCAAAAAGAGGAGTCTATGTCACCAGACAGTAAGGCGGAGACCTGTTGTTTGACATCAGATCTCGTGGCTCCCAACTCCCTGTCCCTCCACGATACAGCTTATAGCTCCTTCCTGGGCCCAGGGCTCCACACGGCTCTTACAGGTGGTATCAGGCCTGGAATACAGCTCTCCTGACTCCCAGGCCACTGCTCTTTCCATTCTGATTATGTCAACTCCTCGTTTACAACCTTTCCTTGGCTCTACGATAGACTCAGGATAAAATCCAAACTCCTAGAATGGATTCACGTCCCTCTGGAATTCATGACCAACCTGGAAGCGTTTATTATTACTATTTTTTAAGTTCTTTTTGTAGAGACAGGGTCTCGCTATGTTGCCCAGGTTGGTCTCA
>RJWJ010048118.1:0-10719 GCA_004363605.1 Indri indri | reverse complement strand
GGCTTTGCAACATGGCGGTCAGCTGAGCACTTGCAAGAGCCATTTCATCAGAGGCTGAGGGAGAGCCAGGCCAGCCAGGCCAGGAGTGAAGAGAAGTGGTGAGATGTGAGTGCAGTCTTTCCGAACGCCTGGCTGAGACAAGAAAGAGTGACAAGGGAAGTAACTAGGGGGAGAGTAGGATTCAGAGACAGAGACAGAGCGAGGGAGAGATGGAGAGAAGTGGGGGGCAGGAGAGGGAGAGAGAGACTGAAGACACGTGAGGAGACGGGCTTGGCTGAGGGAACGGAGGCCGGAGGAGCCGGGCAGGAGGAAATTCGGAGTCCTATGCGGGAACTTACCAGCATCTACATTTCAGGGGTCTTCAAGAGCATTTTCTTTTCTTCTTTTTTTTCTTTCTCTTTTTTAAGTTTCATGTTTTTATCATAGTCACACAGTTCAAAAATTAAAAAGGTGAAAAATCCCCCTCTGCCCACTTTCCCTTCTCACTCGACCCCCTTCCAGAGTTTCTTTATGAGTATAAAATAAAGTACAAATATAGGTTCTTATTTTCACTCCCTCTCTTTCCCACCCCCTGTTTTTTAAATCCAAAAGTACATATCATATCCTCTGTTCTGTACGTTACTTTTTGCCACGTAACAATATGTCTTGGAGAATCTTCCCGTATCATTGCATGGAGAGCGGCATACTTAATAGCATCTTCCTCATGTGCCAGGGACATAGTGCCTGAAAAATTTGTTATACATGTCTTTTCATTCCGCCTGCTTGAACTGCCTGTCAATTAATACCACAATATTCAAGCATTGCATTTTTAAGTGCAGCAGGTTTGGTAACAATTTGCTGGAAATCTTAACCAGTTCTGGTCTTTCCTATATTCCAAATCAGCTATAAGAGTAGCAGGAATGTAAACAAACATCAAAGATTATCACTCCACGTGAGAAGACAGGACACTGCCTCATTTTGGTACAAATGCCCAGTTCAGGGGTAGAATGGGGAAAGTGTAAAGAAATCTGTCTTTGGGTTAACAGCAGGAAATCAACAGAACTACAAAGCTGATGGTGGTCAGAGCCCTGAGAACTTGGAGGACCAAGTTGGGACAGCTGATTCAGGTTTAGGCAACAGGAAAATGTATTAATAACTGTTAGCTAAGAGCAACTACAGAAGCAGAAATGGTGATCTTCAGAAGTGGAGGGCTGGCTGGGCGCGGTGGCTCACGCCTGTAATCCTAGCACTTGGGAGGCCGAGGCGGGAGGACTCCTTGAGCTCAGGAGTTCGAGACCAGCCTGAGCAAGAATGAGACCTGTCTCTATCAAAAAGAAAAACAGAAAAAAAAAAAAAAAAAAAAAACAGCCTGGCATTGTGGCACGGGCGCCTGCAGTCCCAGTTTGTAGTCTCAGTTACCCAGGAGGCTGAGGCAGAAGGATGGCTTATATGCTTATAGCCCAGTCTAATGAGGGCGACAAAGTGAGACTGTCTCAACAACAACAAAACGAAAGTGGAGAGCTGAGTGAAAACCAAAGCAATCACGTCTTAAATCTCTCTCACCTCTCGACAACTTGAAGTGATTGCCTTCAAATATAATAAGCAGTAGCATATATATTAATAATATAATATAATAAGCTGCCTCTCTAGAAATGTTTGGATGAGAAAAGGTTTATTTAAATTGGATTTTGCACTTTGAATAAATTAAAATGATTATCAATTTTACCTTTTGTACCAATAATACTGTGTAACTAATCATTCACAATACAGTGGTTTTTTTAAAAAACCAGCCTGGATCTGAGATTTGGTGATGAATTTTTAGATCCACACCAAAAGCACAATCCACAAAAGAAAAAAATTGATAAATTAGACTTCATTAATATTAAAAACATCAGCTCTGCAAAAGATACCGCAAAAGAAAATGAAAACACAAGCCATAGCTTTGGAGAAAACATTTGCAAAGCCACCTATATGATAGAGTACTTATGTCTAAAATATACAAAGAACTCTTAAAACTCAACAATAAGACAAGAAACAACCCACTTTTTAAACGGACAAAATAGCTGAACAGACACATCGGCAAAGGAGACACACAGATGGCCGATAAGCACATGAAAAGATGTTCCACATCACATGTCATTAGGAACTGCACATTGAAACAGTGAGATACCGCTACACGCCTGTTAGAATGGCCAAAATCCAAAGCACTGACAGCACCAAATCCTGGCGAGGATGTGGGGCAGCGGGAACTCTTGTTCGTTGCTGGTGGGGATGGAAAATACTACAGCCACTTTGGAAGACAGTTTGGCAGCTTCTTACCAGCTGGAAAAATGTATCTACACAAAGGAATAAAGATCACCAAAAATGGCAGCAGTTCTCAATACCGTGATAAAGGAGCCCCAGGTTGTCCCTTTCCAGATTATCTGCAAGGTCAAATTATTTCTAAAATAATGCTAGGGTATTAATGCCTTTTCACTCTCACTCTTTCCCAAGTGTACAGTGGAGTGTTCCAACTGTGATATGGCAACGGATTGAATGCAGGGGCAAATATGAGACCCAGCTTTCTTCTATTAAGCCAGACATTCAACAAATTTGTTAAAAACGTAAAAGAGAAGCGCCACATGTACTCACCATCAAATTGGTTTTAACTGATCAACACCTAAGTGCACATATAGTAATATCATTCATCGGGTGTCGGGCAGGTGGGGGAGAGGAGAGGATGGGTATATTCATGCCTAATGGGTGCGGTGTGCACCGTCTGGGGGATGGACAGGCTTGAAGCTCTGACACAGGGAGGTGGGGCAAGGGCAATCAATATGTGTAACCTAAACATTTGTACCCCTGTAATACGTTGAAATAAAAAAATTAAAAAAAAAAGACAACAGGAAAAAACACGTAAAAGAGGCCAGGCACAGTGGCTCATGCCTGTAATCCTAACACTCTGGGGGGTTGAGGCAGGAGGATCACTTGAGCTCAGGAGTTCTAGACCAGCCTGAGCAAAAGCGAAACTCCATCTCTACAAAAATAGAAAGCATAAAATTAGCCAGGCATAGTGGCATGCACCTGTGGTCCCAGCTACTTGAAGGCTGAGCCCAGGAGTTTGAGGTTGCAGTGAGCTATGATGACACCACTGCACTCTAACCAGGGTGACAGAGCAAGACCCTGTCTCAAGAAAAAAAAAAAAAAAAAGTAAAAGAGTGCCACTCATCTCAAAAATTTTTTTTAAAAGTTATTTTTCACAAAAACATGTTATTTATATTAGCATCTAATCTCTTTTATTGTCTTTAAATTAATATTTTAAACTTTTCTGTTTTAATTTGTAAGGCAATAGATAATAATAGAAATAATCCACACAGAGACAGAGCTCTTTGGCATTGTCAATAATTTTTAATAGTAGTTAAGGGTTCCTGAGACCAAAACGTGTGAGAGCTGCTGTCCTAGAGCAGCTGAACATTGAAAGTTCCTTGACAGATCTGACTGCCAATAACAAAGATTTGATGACACATAGAACCATCTCGTAAAAATAAAGGATGAAGGAAGGGCTTTAGAAATGGAGGCAGACGACCAGGATCAGAAAATCCAAGCCGGAGGCTAGTACAAGAAGGAGGGGCTAAAGGAGATTGTCTCTGGGGTGTAAATCATTTACCTGTTGGCTGTGGACTAGTTGTGCCTGGCAATATAATTGCTTGGCAACCTCGGCAATTAGTTGTTTGAGACACAGATATAATTGCAGATTAGGGCTGCGTTTAATAATAATACCACATAAATTGCATGTGGCACTTAGGGACACTGTCCAAATCCTTTTGGAGTCATATTCACAGTTATCTTTCTGTCATCATGTATCCATTTACTTACAAAGAAATTGCAAACGAATAGCAGAAAGAGTAGGCCTTCAGATTCAGGTAGTCCTGGATTCAAAATCCTGTCTACTCCTACCTTCATCTAGAGTTGATGTGTGAGATCTTAACCATTTCAAGCCTGCCCTGCTGGAGGTGCCTGGAAGCACCAGTGTCCTTGCCAAACAGCTCCTGTGCTGTGACTTGGCTCTGGCTCTGACAGCGAGTCTTCCCTTGCGACTTCTCACAGTTTGAGCCTGATTCGCCAGCTTTTCCAGTCAAGTCTTGGGGCCACTCAAACTTTCGTAACAAATTCCTTTTCTTTTTTCAGCAATGAATGAGGTTTCCAATTTCTCCATGTCCTCGCCAAAACTTAATCCATTTTTTCATTACAGTCATGTGCTGCGTAATGACATTTCAGTCAACATATATGATGGTGGTCCCATAAGATTATAGTGGAGCTGAAAAATTCCTGTCACCTAACAACATGCTAGATATCATAACATCATCGTGCAATGCATTAGTCACCTGTTTGTGGTGATGCTGGTGTACACAGCCCTACTGTGCTGCCAGTCATAGGAAAGTATAGCACATATAATTATGTACAGTACATAATACATGACAATAAATGACTATGTTCCTGGTTTATATATTTACTCTATTATACTTTTATGATTATTTTATAGTATACTCCTTTTATTTATAAAAATAAAGTTAACCGTAAAACAATCTCTTTTACAATATACTCCTTCTAGTTATTTTCTTAAAAAGTTAACTGTAGAACAGCCTCAGGCAGGTCCTTCACGAGATAGTCCAGAAGAAGACATTATCACAGGAGATGACAGCTCCACACATGTTAGTGGCCCTGAAGACCTTCCAGTGGAACAAGATGTGGAGGAGGAAGACAGTGATATCACTGATCCTGACCCATGCAGGCCTACACTAATGTGTGTGTTTGTGTCTCAGTTTCCAACAAAAATTTTAAAAGTAAAAAGAAATTTTTAAATAGAAAAAAGCTTATAGAATAAGAATATAAAGAAAAAATATTTTTGTACCACTATACAATGTGTTTATGTTTTAAGCTAAGTGTTATTATAAGACTCAAAAGTTTTTAAAAATTAAAAAGGTTATAAAATAAAAAAGTTACAATAAGCCAAGGTTAATTTACTGAACAAAGAAAAATCATTTTTTATAAATTTAGTGTAGCGTAAGTGTATAGTGTTTATAAAGTCCACAGTAGTGCATGGTAATGTCCTAGGCCTTCACACTCACTCACTGACTTGCCCAGAGCAACTTCCAGTCCTGCAAGCTCCACTCATGGTAAGTGCCCTGTATAGGCGTGCCATTTTTTATCTTTTATACCATATTTTTACTGTATCTGTTCTAAGTTTAGATATGTTTAGATACACCAATACTTACCATTGTGTTAAAATTGCCTACAGTATTCAGTATGGTAACATGCTGTACAGGTTTGTAGTCTAGGAGCAATAGCCCACACCATATAGCCTAGGTATGTAGAAAGCTATATCATCTAGGTTTTTGTAAGTACACTCATGGTAAAATCACCTAACGATGCAGTTCTCAAAACGTATCCCTATTGTTAAGTGAGGCATGACTGTGTAGCCATCCTTACAAGGATTGATTTCCACTGGTTGCAGCTAAGACGATTATGGATAATCTCAAAATGAAGCAAATTATAAACACTTCATGGAAAGCCCTCATATATAATGCTTCAACTTGCAAGTTTAGGGCTACCTTTGATTTACATAAAGACAGACCAGCAAGAAGTCAGTATCGTATAACCCCAAGAAGTCAAGTAGCATTTACCATGAGCAATTTCCACACTGTTGGAATGGATAGCTTCTGAAACTATCTGGGCCCAACTTCTAAGTGCCAACAATTGCAAATCTTTGCCTGAAGGCTAGCTCTGGTTACTGAAGTCCACACACAAATCAGGCCACAAGCTCCAGGGAATTAATATATCCCAAGAGCAGCCTTTAAGCCAATGAGTGTTGCAAGATGATAGATAAATACTCTAGCTCCCTCCCCTCTAGATGAGATAATTTTTAAAATATTTTACTCCTCATTTTCTTATTGGGACATAATTTACATACCATAAAATTCATACTTTTAAAGTGTATAATTCAGCGGTTTTTAGTATATTCACTAAAATAGTTGTGTAACCATCACCACTATATAATTCTAGAACATTTCATCGCTCCAAAACAAACCCTGTACCCATTAGCAGTCGTTCCCCATTTTACCCTCCCACCAGCCCCTAGCAACCACTAATCTACTTTCTGTTTCTATGGATTTGCCTGTTCTGGCAATTTCATATAAATGAAGTCATACAATATGTGGCCTTTTGTGACTGGCTTCTTTCATTTAACATAATGTTTTCAAGATTCGTTCATGTCGTATCATATATAAATAATTCATTTCTTTTTATTGCTGAATAAGATTTCATTGTATGGATATACCACATTTGTTTAACCATCATCAATTGATGGACACTTGGATTGTTTCCACTTTGGGCTATTATGAATGCTGCTATGGACATTCATGTGCAAGTTTTTGTGTGAACATATTTTTTTCAATTCTCTTGGATATGTAATAACTAGGAGTGAAGTTGTTGGGTCATAGAGTAATTCTATGTTTAACTTTTTGAGACCCATTTTTCATTCCTACCAGCAATGAATGAGAGTTCCATTTCCTCCACATTCTCACTAACACTTGTTCTGATCTTTTAATTCTGGTCATCCTAGTGGGTGTGAAGTGAAAGCTCACTGTGGTTTTGATTTGCATTTCCCTAAAATGATGAGTGATCTCAAGCATCTTTTCTTTGACTTACTAGCCATTTGCATATCTTCTTTGGAGAAATATCTATTCAAATCTTCACCCATGTTCAAACTTGGTTATTAGTCTTTTCCTGTTGAGTAATAAATTTGAGAGGTATGTTCTACACTGTCAGAGTTCTCCAGTGGGATTAAGATCCACTTGCTCACACTGGTAACTTGCTTGAAAACACATTCTTTATTGGTGCTCTACCATTTGTATTAATTTGTTAAGACTGAGGTAACAAAGTACCATAGACTAGGTGGCTTAATCTGCAGAAATGTATTGTCTTACAGTTCTGGAAACTGAAAGTCTGATATCAAGATATTAGCAGGGTTAGTTCCTTCTGAGGGGCATGAGGGAAGGATCTGTTCCATGCCTCTCATCTAACTTCTGGTGGTTTTCTGGCAATCTGTGGCATTCCTTGGCTTGTAGGAATAGCACCACAATCTCTGCCCTCTTCTTCACATGCTCTTCTCCTGTGACACTAGCCATGTTGGATTAGAGGCCCACCCTACTCCAGGATGACCTCATCCTAACTTACATTACATCTTGGCCAGGTGCAGTGGCTCATTCCTATAGTCCCAGCACTTTGAGAGGCTGAAGCAGGAGGATCCTTTAGGACAGGAGTTTGAGACCAGCCTGGGCAACATAGTGAGACCCTGTCTCTACCAAAAAAAGTACTTCGGGTTAGGACTTCAACATATCAATTTTAGGGGGATACATTCCTTGCCTCACTTATCCCCTACCCAATTGATGTTTCCTGAGATCACCACCCAATAAACTACATGCACTCAAATCCTTATTCAGGGCCTGCTTCTAGGGGAGCCAAAGTCAAAACAGACAGAAACAATCAGGGCCTTGTTAGGTGTAAAGGCCATCATCACCACCAAGTCCTCTGATTGCCATCTTCTGACAGGGTGGGAACTTTCAGAGACACTCACCCTTCTTTAAAAGACTAGGGTTTTGGACTGGAAATATTAATTCATTGGTTACTTTTCCTAAGAACCTGATATAACTTGGTAATTCTAGGGCTGGGGGTCTCTGTCAGTCATGTTTTTGCTGTTTGTGTGGTAACATTTTCAATTCATAAAAAGAATTACAAATGAAGTAGGTAGATGAGGAGGAAAGATTTTTGCCAAAATTCTGTAGACCAGGTATGGATGCTATCTAAAATTCTGGATAAAAATTGGCCACTGCACTATTCACCTCCCCCAATGCCCACCACACATGCCTCTGATGAATTAGAGTTTTGGACTTCCCCAAACATGCCAAGCTCTCACACATCCTCATGCTTTGCCCAGAATGTTTCCTCTATGCTGCCAACTGCTCACAAATTCTCATACTTCCTGTAAGTTCCAGCTCAAATGTCACTTTTTATTTTAAGTTATTCCCAAATAAGTCTAGTCAGAGTAAGTTCCAGGACCCGTGGGGGAGCTATCTGTCCAGATAGACTGCCACCATGTGGCGCTGAGAATGAAGCCAACACAGAGAAGAGAAGAGAGCTTGAGAGAAGCCAAGTACTGGGGACATCATTTGAATTGAATCTCTGGGTCACACTGTTACTGCCCAACCAGGTTCATTGCCTGCTGCTCAAGAGGAAGCCAATACACTGAAACAGCAGGGGTTATGGTGGAGAAAGAGTTTAATATTGCAGGACACCATGTGAGGAGACAGGAGGAATTTCTCAAATCTGTCTCCCAGAGAATTTTTGAGCCAGGGTTTTGGGGTTTTTTTGTTGTTGTTTTTTTGAGACAGAATCTCACTCTGTTGCCCGGACTAGAGTGCCGTGGCGTCAGTGTAGCTCATGGCAACCTCAAACTCCTGGGCTCAAGCGATCCTCCTGCCTTGGCCTCCCAGAGTGCTAAGATTACAGGCGTGAGACGCTGCATCTGGCCTGGACCAGGGTTTTTAAAGATAGTTTGGTGGGCAAAGGGCTAGGCAATTGGGTCTGCTGATTGTCTGGGGATGAACTCATAGGGTTTGGAAGCAGAAATTGTCTTCTTGTGCTTCGTTCCCAGGTCACAAGACCAGCTGAGGTAGTTCCTCAGTAAGGGCCACTGGTCTGGCTGGATCAGCTGGTCCACCAGAATGCAAGGTCTAAGAGATATCTTAAAGACCAGCCTCAGGTTTTCACAGGGGTGATGTTATCTGTGGGAGCAATGAAGAAAGATAAGAATCTTTATGACCATCAGCTATGTGACTCCTGAGTAGTAAGCAATTATAGGAAAGCAAACTAGAGAACAGCGGCTAGTTTTATATATATATTATATATATATATATATTTTATATATATATATTTATTTTGTAATAAACGCATTCATTAAAGGTATTTTCAGAGTTCAGGCCGCTAATTCAGTTCCCACCTTATGATCTTTTATTAACTTTATAAAGGGTGGTTTCAAAACTATGCAAAACCCCCTCCCAATCCCTTAAGAGTTCAGTGTCACATGCCATAGTATCATGTATCTGGATGGTTCGGTGTTGCTACGGTGTGGATATGGTTTTTTTGGCCCTACTAAGTCTCATGTTGAAATTCGATCCCCAGTGTTGGAGGTGGGGCCTACTGGGAGGTGTTTGGGTCATGGGGTGGATCCCTCACAAATGGCTTGGTGCCACCCTCATGGTAATGAGTGAGTTCTCACTCTGTCAGTTCCCCCGAGAGTTCCCCCAAGGGCTGGTTGCTGAAAAGAGCTTGGCACCCTCCCCCCTCTCTTGCCTCCATTATCACCATCGCACATGTCGGCTCTTCTTCTCCTTCCGCCATGAGCGAAGCCTTCTGAGGCCCTCGCCAGATGCAGATGCTGGTGCCATGCTTCTTGCACAGCCTGAAGGACTGTAAGCCAAATAAACCTTTTTTCTTTATAAATTACCCAGCCTCAGATATTCCTTTATAGTACATGACTAAGACAAGTGTCATACGTTGAGACAACAGGATTGACTTAGGAACATATTCTAAACACTTTTGATAGAGTCCATGCCTTGGTTTGTAATGACTTCATCACTTACCTTGCAAAGAAACTAAGGCAAGATTGTCCAGACTCTCTGTGTCAGTTTTCTACAGCCGTTGTTACAAATTACTACCAATTTCAGTGGCTTACAACAAAACAGAAGTATCACCTTGCAGTTCTGGAGGTCAGAAACCTAAAATGCATCTCACGGGGCTAAAATCGAGGTGTCAGCAGGGCTAGTTTCCGGAAGCTGTAGAGGAGAATCCATTTCCTCACCTTTTCCAGCCTCTAGAGGCCGCCACCTTCCCTGGCCCATGGGCCCCTTCCTCCATCTTCAGAGCCGGTACTAGCATCACTCCAACTCCTGCTACCGTCGTCATGCCTCCTCCTCTGACTCTCCTGCCCCCTCTTTCACTTATAAGGACCCTCGTAATTACAGTGAGCCCATCTGGATAATCCAGGCTATCTCCCCATCTCAAGATCCTTAACTTTTTTATATCTGCACAGATCCTTCTGCCATGTAAGGTAACACATTCATAGGTTCTGGGATTCAAATATGGACATCTTGTGGGGGGCATTATCCTGGCTCCTCATATTTTTTTTCCTTGCTGTCTCGTTTATTGTCACATTTAACTATTTCTAAAGCGCTGGCATTCTTTCAGTTGGTATTATAATTCCTTCCTTCCTCCCTTCCTTTATTCAACAATCATTTTCTGAACACCTACTGTAGGCTAATTGCTGTGCCAGGTGTTGCGGGGATACAACCACATATCTGGACTCTGCTCACAAGGGATTTATGGCAGTGTCATTGGTCTGAAATAAAATGAGGACCCTTCGTGAAAGGACACTGCAAACAGCCCAGGTGCGAAAGGTAGGCACACCGCCGCTGAGCTCCTACTCCTGGGGTCCTTAAAACACCATCTGAGATTCTCAGCAAGAAGCATCAACAGAGTCATCAAACGCAGAGAAAGCTAACAATGAAGATGGTGGGGCTAGGCGTGGTGGCTCATGCCTGTGATCCTAGCACTCTGGAAGGCCAAGGCAGGAGGATGGCTTGAGCTCAGGAGTTCAAGACCAGCCTGAGTAAGAGCGAGACCCTGTCTCTACCAAAAAAAAAA
>RJWJ010048117.1:0-10699 GCA_004363605.1 Indri indri | reverse complement strand
AGAGTAATAGTCTTTTTTTTAATATACCACATGTTGTTTATCGTTCATCTCTTGGCGATCATTTGAATTGTCTCCAGTTTTGGCTATTACGAATAAAGCTGCTGTGAACACCGTGTGCAAGATTTTGTATGGACATAGGTGGAATTCCTTGGTCATGTATTGTTTATGTGTTTAACTTTATGGGAAACTGCCAAGGTGTTTTCTAAGGTAGTTGTACCATTATACATTCCTACCAGCAATATGTAATAGCTCCAGTTGCTCCACATACTGATACTTGTACTGGCTTGGTTCTGTATTCTTGGTATTGTCAGTCTTTTAGTAATAAATTTTGTATACATGGTTTGTCAGATAATGTGTATTATGAATGTTTTCTCTTTGTGGCTTTTTTAAAACAATGTCTTCTGAAAAACAGATGTTTTTAATTTTGATGATGAGTAATTTGTCAATTTTTTCTTCTCTGGTTTCTGCTTTTTGTATCCTAAGAAATATTAATATTTGTGTACCAAGCAAGATTTTTTTCCTGTATTTTCTTCTAGAAGTTTTATGGTTTTAGCTTCTATAGTTAGAACAGAATTATGAGTTGATATCTGTGTACAGTATGAGATAAGGATTGTGGCTCCTTTTTTTCCATATGGATGTCCAGTTGTGTCAGTATTGTTTGTTGAAAAGACTGTCCTTACTGAATTACTTTAAACTTTGTCAAAAAATAATTGACCATGTATATATGGTCTCAATTTTGTTCCATTAATCTGTTACTTGGTGCATTATATTTAGGGTTGTTATGTCTTCTTGATGAATTGCCTATTTTTTCATGATGGAATGTTTATCCTTGGTAATATTTCTTATGCCTAAAGACTTTTTTTCTGATAGTCGTTCCAGGTTTTTCAGGATTATTGTTCACGTGATATATCTTTTCCCATCGTTTTATTTTTAACCTAGTTGTGTAATGAAAATGTGTTTCTTGTAGACAGCATATAGTTTTGGATCTGTTTTTTTTTAAACCAATCTGAGAACCTCTGCTTTTTAATTGGTGTATTTAGACCCTTTACGTTTAATGTAATTACCAGTATGGTAGGGTTTAAATCTGTTGTCTTGCTATTTGTTTTCTCTTTGTCCATCCATTCTTCTTTTTGAAAAAAATTTCCTCTTTTCCTGTCTTTGATTATTTTTATGATTCAGTTTTATCTACAGTTTGTCTTATTAGCGTGCTTTTTTTTTCTTTTTTGGCTCTTTAGTGGTTACTTTAGGATTTACAATTACAATATGAAAATTTAGCTTATAACAGTCTACCTTCAAATAATATTAAATTAAACCACTTCACATGCAATGTAAAAATCTAATAGCAGTATACTATTATTTCTCCCTCCTGTCCTTTATGCTGTCGTTGTCATCCACTGCTGCCATACATTATACTTCTAAATATGTCATAAGCCCCAAAATACACTATTAATTTTAAAAAATTGAAATGAAATTCACATAACATAAAATTAACTATTTTAAAGTGAACAGTTCAGTGGCATTTAATTCACAGTGTTGTGCAACTACCCCTCTGTCTAATTCTAAAACATTTTTATTACCCCAGAATAAGAATACCCCATACCCATTAAGCAATTAGTCCCCAATCCTCCTTCCCCCACCCCCACTCCTGGCATCTACCAATCTAATTTTCTGTCTATTCTAGATACTTCATATGAATGGAATCATAGGGTGTGAAATTTATCTTTTACATAATCAAAAACTGGAAAGTAAGTCTTTTTGTTACCATTTCTGTCATTCTTTGTGTAGATTGAAATTTCCATCTCTTATTTTTCTTCTGTCTTAAGAATTTCCTTTAGTATTTCTTATAGTGCAGTTCTCTTGGCCTTGAATATATTCAGCTTTTGTTTGTCTGCAGAAGTCTATTTTACCTTCATTTTCTACGGATATGTTTGCTGGATATAGAATTCTAGATACACATTCTTTTTTTTCCTCTATCAACTTAAAGATGTCTTTCCATTGTCTTCCGACCTTCGTTTTTTATTTATTTATTTATTTATTTTTACAATAAATGTCTGAATAGTCTTATCGTTGTTCTTTATGTAATGTGTCCTTTTTGGGGGGCCACATTTAAGATTTTCACTTTGTCTTAAGTTTTCATTGATTTGACTTTGATGTTCCATGGGTAGGGGTTTTTATGTTTCTCCTTTTTGGTGTTTATTAAGCTTCTTGAATTTGTGGGGTTTTAGATTTTGCAAATTTGGAAAATTATCATTCATTATTTTCTTTTCAGAACCCTCCCCCCCAACACAGTTACACATATGTTAGATTACTTGTTATTGTACTGTCTGCTCCCATTCCAGATACATTAAATGAATATACTGGTTCCCTGAATGTGTTGGGGAAGGGGGCCTGTGGGACTGAGGGTATGAGGATAAAAGGCAATGAATGAGTGGAGGATCTTGCACTGACTGATGATAATGTGCCATGATCTGAGGAGAATTATTAACTCAGCCCAGTGCACCAAAGGTTCACTCCCCTAGGTGAATAAAAGCTTCACAGTATTTTAAACTGGACTCAGTGAAGTTATTCTATTTTTAAAAATTGACAGGTTCAAAGATGTGTTAAAAATTGACTTTATAATTGAATAAAAGTGTTAACTGATTTTATTAAATCCTAAATAAAGTCGCCTTTCAGTTGGTCAGGTCCTATCTGCCTATTTGCCGATAGGTTGATTGCTTTATAAGTGGATCAGTTAACATATTCAAGTCTTAAAACAGACACTGTTTGCAGCATCTGTGAGGTAGTTTGGCACTTCTTCCATCTCAGTGGAGTTGCGCTGCAGCAAGCATCACTGTGATACTGACCCATTGGCTGAATGTCAGGATCTTGTCGAGGATCTTGTCTTGCCATTTTTCGACGCATATTGTGCAAATTGACATTGGTGAAATGCTAAGAGAAAGCCATTTTAATATTTACTTAAGGCCCAGCCCCAAATTATAAAAGAAAATGAATACCATTTACATCTTCTGTAAACTGTAACTCTGTATACTATAGGTGATCACATGGTAAACTTAAACACTATATAAAAATTTGTTGATGTCCTTTAATAGTATGTCTTCGTGGGGCAAACTGGCCTTCTATTTTTCCTCCTACATTTTCCGACATTGGGCTGTTAACCTCTATAGATAGAGTTGCATAGATCTGTCATATGTAGTTGCAGTTGTGCTAATTAGACATCTGAATGGTATTTTATTCAACACCTATTTATTTATTTATTGTATGCCAAAGTGTTATTTTAGCCTCTGGTAATGAACGAGACACAGTTTAATATGGAAGATGACGGAAGACAGATAATTATGATACATTATGATTAAACGCTATAGTAAAGTTATATAAAGATGATGCGGGGGTGGCATGGGAGGGGACCTGGACTTGAAGAGACTTCCTTGCTGGGTGACGGGGGGCGGGGGGGGGCAGCCTGTGCCAAAAACCCGGAGTGGACGTTATTTTTTGGACCACAGAGTGTGAGGAGGGAGTGACACAAATTAAATTAATCCTGGATATATAGAAAGGGCTAGATAGTGAAGGCCTCACCATGTTAGAGGAAGGATTTTCTTCTGTAGGATTGGGAGCCACTGAAGGGTATTAAGAGAGTCAACTTGGTAAAATTTATCTTAGTGTGTTGATTTATGTTTGAATGGAGAGAGAACAGAGGCTTAGAGACTAGTTAGAGGGTTGTATTTATTGTAGTCTAGACAAGAGATGAAAGCTTAAACAAATAAAGCTTTGGAAGAGAGGAGGTTTCAGATTTTAGAGATACTTAGAGACTAGAGTCTCCAAAAGTTGAGGTGGGGAGGTGGGGGGAGGGTGGATGAAGATTCAGGATTGCTGGCCTGGATGACTGGGTAGTTGGCACTGCCTTTGACCCATATATGCAAGAAGTGGAGGTGTGTGTGTGTGTGTGTCTCTTTAGGTGTCTGTGGAACATTCAGTTGAGAGATACAGAGGCAGTTGGTAAATCTTGAGCTTTCTTATTTCCTGTGCTTTAGAATATTGGAAATCCTGGAATACTGCTTTAACTTCAATAGATTTGTTTTTGTTTTTCTGTTTCTGAGGATTTTAGATTCACCAAATTCTTTGGACTTCAACAACAACAACAAAAACTTTGCTCTTATTAAAATAATACAGGTTTATAATTTAAAAACTCAAATGGTTTAAAAAGATACATAATGAAAATCAGTGGTTCCCTCCCCTGCTCCTTCCCATTCCTAGACCTGTTACCCAAAGTCTGCCATTTGACTATGATTCATTTAACTGTTTCTTCTGGTATTTATACACACATTTCAGTGTTTTAATGTAGTTATTGCTTAATTTATCACTTTTATATTATTTATTGACTTCCTGTTATTAAGATGAGTATTTAGTTTTCTTATACCTCTACTTACCTCACCTTTCCAGTTCTTTTAATATCACAATTTTTGGTTTAATCAATAAGCCATATTTACATTATAGCTGTGCAAACATTGGCTGAGGGCCAAAAGTGTACTCAAGATTACATTTTCATTCACAAAGTACTTTGTTTTTCATTGTTTGTGCTTGCGTAATTTTCGTTGAACTTAATCTTAAAACTTTTTAACAACTTCATTAGATTCACCGAATAACTGTCACTGGTGTTTTTGAAATGCTGAGGGGTTTTTTGTTTTTTGTTTTTGTCGGCCTGTGAAGCTGTTAGTCTTCTTGTTCCTGTTTATTCCTTAGGGCCAGTGCATAGTTGCCACTCAGGGATTTCCCAGATAGTTGGAATGATTGCTTCTTTATGTCTTCCTTTTTATTGGTGAATTCGTGCGTGTGTGCGTGTGTGTGTGTGTGTGTGTGTGTGTGTGTGTGAATAGAACATATCTTCTGGTAGCTTCCTGAGAAAGAATGTGTGGTTAAAGTTTCCAACCTAAAAATAGCTGCTTTCACACTTGGTTGATAGTTTGGGTATAGAATTCTTAACTGAAGATAATTTTTCCCTGGAATTTTTAAAATGTTGCTTCATTAATTTTAAGCTTCCATGTTACAATGGAGAAGTCAGGTGCCATTTTAATTCTTGTTCTTTTGTGTGTGACATTTTTTCCCCCTGAGAAAATTCCTGGGATGTTTTCTTATATTAATGTGTCAGTATTTCTCTACCTTTTCTCTATTCTCATTCTCTGGAATTATTGGTAATCAAATGTTGAATTTTCTGTTTTGATTTTCTAAGTCTGTTAACTATATTTTGCTATATTCCTTTTCTCTTAATGCTCTGGGAGAGTTCCTTGGTGTTGGATTTTTAACATGGCTATATTTTTAACTTTAAGAGTATTTAGATTGCTTCTTTTTCATGACAGGATTTTTATTTATTTATTTATTTTTGATGCAGGGTCTCGCTCTGTCGCTTGGGTTAGAGTGCAGTGACATCATCATAGCTTGCTGCTACCTCAAACTCTTGGGTTCAAGGGATCTTCCTGCCTCAGCTTCCTGAGTAGCTGAGACTACAGACCTGTGCCACCATGCTGGGCTAATTTTTCTATTTTTGGTAGAGACAGGGTCTCATTCTTGCTCAAGGCTGGTCTCAAACTCCTGGCCTCAAGCAATCCTCCCACCTCGGCCTCTCAAAGTGTTAGGATTACTTGCGTGAGCCACTGTGCCAGCCAGCATTTTTAATTTTTGTTGTAACTCTCTGAGGATGATAATTACAGTTTTGAAAAAAGTTTTCTTCTATTCTCTGAATTATCTTTGTTTTTAGCTTTTCAAATTGTGTTTGTTTTTATCTCTCTTGTCTGAAACTTTCTGGAAATCTTTGGTGATCCTAACCTGTCTATTCCTGTTTAAAAGTGAAGAAGGCTAATTGGTAGTTCTGTGTTTATAGGGGACCTTGCCAAGTTTAAGTGTTGGGCTTCACTTTGGGCTGATTGGATGCAGAGCTGCTATTTTGTTGAGGAACTGCCAAATATTAGTACGTGAATGCCTTTTCTCTGGGACTGTTCAGTTTCTTGAGAGAAGGATTTTCCACTCTGAGAGAATGGTAGAGTGGATAGGTGGAGAAGGAAGTAAAGTGCATTTTTCCTGACTGATGGCATTCTAGAATTAAAGAGAAGAAGCAGAGCTAAATGTTTGAGCATTTCTTAATTTTGACTTTAACTTAATCCACCACTTTTGTGCTTTAAACCCCTCACCCTTGCCCCTGTGTATAGAGGTCTCAGTTTCTCTGCAGAATAACCCTTCTCTTTTCTTTTTATTGTTTAGTCTGCAGATTTTTGCAACTAATCTCCACCCCATCCCCTACCTCCCACCCATTTCCAACTCTCCCTGAAAACCCACGTTCATTGTATCCTGTCCCGATTCCTAAATTTCTCAGGGTCTTGCAGGGTAAGATTGGTTTCCTTAATATTGATATGCATCTCAGCATCTGCCTTATGCTACTACTTCAGGGTTCAAACTTTCCTAGTCTTAATGCCAAGGAGAGATTGACTTGTTTAAATCTTGGAAGATATCACAGAATTTCAAAGTATGTCAGACCTGCCGTTAGCATGGTTTACACCTATGTAATCTCTGTTGAGCAGATACTTTATATTTTGAATTTTGAATACTTGAATTTTGTGAGATTCTGGATTAGGTGGAGTTGGAGCCATAATGGATGTCTTGATAGCCCTTGACCTTTTCATGTATGTCTGTATCTCGTAACATGCTCATTTTAGGGACTGTGTCATAGGTGCAAGTGTGATGTTGTAATTGTAAAACAGTGTTGTGCAGTAGATCTCAATGTTGCTGGTAGGCCACTGAAGCCAGGTTTTGATTTTTTTAAGATAGTAGTGGTGATAATAGTAGAAATTTCTTCATCACTACTATTTTAAGAAAAAAATGTTATTTCATTACATTTTCTGAAGTTGAAAAATGTGTGGATTTTTAAGCTGTAAAGCAGTAACAGTGTATTTCCTATACAAGTTTTACAGCGTTTTGGGGGAAAAGGCACTTCATTTGAAGCAAGGCAAAGCAGGTTACGTAGTTTCATATAGTAGGTATGTTACAAGCCTTATCTGAACCAAAATGTTTTCTCCTTGGGGGATACGGGACACAGAAGCCTTAAAGGATGTGTTAATGAAGACTTTCATAAATGAAAATAAGCGATCAGTGTTATCTGGTTATTTGTGTACATGAATGTTACTTCATGTTTAGGTAAATGTTTACATCATGTAACAATATTATGAAGAATGACTTTTAAATTGCCTGTTGTGTTTAAATTGAATTATGCAAACCATAAACCCTAAAACTTAGAAATGCCCCAAACAAACTCTTAAAGCACATAACTTTTAAAAGGCTTTTAACCTATCTTGGAAATAGTTGCTTCATTAAGGACTTAATATTTGCTGCCCCCTTCTATTGGCAACTCAAAATATACCTGAGTAGGTAGTACAGGTTTTTTTCTTCTCCTAATAAGAAAAAAGAAAAAAAAAAGATATTGAATGCTTTGCTTAAGGACGGGGATATGTTCTGAGAAATGTGTCATTAGGAAATTTTGTAGTCATGTGTACATTTTGGAGTACACTTACACAACTTAGACGGTATAGCCTACTACACATTTAGGCTGCCTTGTATAGCCTGTTGCTTCTAGGCTACAAACCTGTACATCGTTTTACTGTACTGAATACTGTAGGCAATTGTAACACAATGGTAAGTATTTGTGTACCTAAATATAACTAAACCTAGAACGGTACAGTAAAAATACGATATAGAAGATAAAAAAAGGTACACTTATCTAGGGTACTTCCCGTAACTGGAGCTTCAGGACTGGAAGTTGCTCTGGGTGAGTCAGGGAGTGAGTGGTGAGTGAATGTCCTAAGTCCTAGGACATTACTGTACATTACTGTAATCTTTATAAACACCATACCGTTAGGCTACACTAAATTTATAAATTTTTTCTTTCTTCAATAATAAATTACCCTTAGTATACTGTAACTTTTTTACTTTCTAAACTTTTAAATTTTTAAAAACTTCCAGACTTTTTTGTAATAACACTTAGCTTAAAACACATTGTACAGCTGTACAAAAATATTTTTTTGTATCTTTAGTCTATAAATGTTTTCTATTAATTTTTTTTTTTTTTTACTTTTTAAACTTTTCATTAAAAATGAAGACACAAACACACATCAGCCTAGGCCTGCACAGGGTCAGGGTCATCAATATCACTGTCTTCTACCTCCACATCTTGTCCCACTGGAAGGTTTTTAGGGTTGCAATGACATGCATGGAGCCGTCATCTCCTATGATAACAATTCCTTTTTCGGCAATACCTCCTAAAGGACCTGCTTGAGGCAGGTACAGTTAACTTTTTAAAAAAATAAGTAGAGGAAATACACTCTAAAATAAATAAATACACTCTAAAATAAATAAGATAAAAGTTTAATAAGCACGTAAACCAGTAATGTAAGTCATTTATTATCAAGTATTATACACTATACATGATGATATGACCGGTAACACAGTATGTTTACACCAGCATCACCATGAACACATAGAGTGTTGTGATAGACTTAGGATGGCTACAATGTTACAATGGCTACCATGTCACTAGCCAATAGGAAGTTTTCAGCTCCATTATAATCTTATGGGACCACTGTCATCTATGCAGTATATGTAGTCCATCATTGACCCAAACAAACTGGCCAGTTCTCTTAGGAGCAAGTAATTATCACTGTCTCCTTTGATAGTATCAAATTATTGTATTTTCCTTTTGAGAAAATATTAGCTGGGATTTTCTTTTTTAAAATAAAGATTAACACCCCCCCCCCATTTATTTATTAGAGTACAGTATTTTGTTCTGATTCTGATTCTCTTCTTCAACTGTGACCATTTCTGTATTCCCAAGGGCTTCTTCTCTCCTGTTCCTCAGATTTTATTCTTGGCCCTCAGATTCTCCCTGTCCAGTACTTGAAAGAGTTCAGTCATCCCTTGTGCTGCAGGGAGCAGAACATTCTGCCAGAACATTTAATCAGATTTACTAGATTGTTATTGATAGATGGGCACACTGTGGTAACAAGAAGTCATATTTTCTTTTAGGTAACATACACTAGCTAGATTTAAATAGATAACCCCTCTTTTCTCCTCATCCATTCTGTTTGATTATCTAGTTACAATGAATTATAGTTAATCTAAAAAGTCATTATATTTCAGACATAATTTAGCCTGTTAAATTTGTCTTATTCGTTTTATAATTGCCATTGCTATATTCTTAAAGTTAATCCTAAATGAAGGTGGCTTTTTTGGTTGGGAGAAGGGATATGGAAGAATACAATTTTAGTGAATCTTTGGTAGGAAAACAGATCCTAGTTGCCCTTTTAACATTTTCTTTTCTATATTCACACCTTTATTTGACCCTCCAATTCAACTTGTTGAGAACAGACAAAGCATGTGTTAGCAACTGAGAAAAGAGGAAGCCTAAGTGATCCCTGGCTGTCCTGGCTGCTAAAGTAGTAGCCTTAGGCAGTGGTTTTCAAACCTTAGCTGGCATAAGAATTATATGGAGGGCCTATTAAATAGCTTCCTGGGTTGCACTCAACCCAAGAATTTCTGATTCAGCAGATCTGAGTTGGGGCCTGACAGTTTGTATTTGCAGCAAGTTTCCAGGTGATGCTAATGCTGCTCTGGATCTCGCACTTTGAGAACGACTGATAAAAGTTAATGATCAGTCTTTGTAGCAGACCAAGAATGAATGAATAATGCCTACTATGATTTCTGAATTCATTCTTCCCTTACAAAGCAAAGAAATAACAACAACAACAAAACTCAAAAGTATTATCTAGTGTGGCCAACCTGATTTGCTTTAGCCTGTGTTAAATTATATCAAATATAATTTAAGCTTTGATTCCAAAACAACCAGTAGGTAGTATGCCTTGGACTATTTTACTATTAAGCATTTATTTTGACTTATTAAGTTAATTCACTTTACGGATTTTATTGAGTACCTACCATGTGTAATGCACTATTTGGAGTTGGGGCTCTAGCAGTGAATTCCTTCTATGTGGGGCTTATATCTAGTTTGAGGGTGATGGACAGTAAACAAATAATATGTCAAGTTTTGATAAGTTATTTGGATTAAAAAAAGTATGAGATCGAACATATTTATTCCTGCCTGTTATGAATTATGATCCCTAATGATTTCCTATTTATTGGCAACTCGATAATATTTCTTGTATTTCTTGACCCTAAGATTCCATCTATTCCATGTGTTTCAGACTTTGTTTCATTTTATTTTAGTAGAGGTCAGTTAAACTACTTTTTCTGTCTTTTTTTGTTGAGGCAGAGTCTCACTCTGTCACTCCTGCTAGAGTGCAGTGGCGTCATCATAGCTCACTGCAGCCTCCGTCTCCTGGGCTCAAGTGATCTTCCTGCTTCAGCCTCCTGAGTAGCTGGGACTTATTATTATTTCTATTCTGTGAGCTGGCTTATTATTTCTATTTTTAGTAGATACAGGGTCTTGCTGTTGCTCAGGCTGTTCCTGAACTCCTGGCCCGAAGTGATCCTCCCGCCTCAGCCTCCCAGAGTGCCAGGATTACAAGCATGAGCTACTGCACCTGGCAGTTAAACTACTTTCTCAGTAGGATTTAGGCTGTATAAGCTTGTTATCTTATAAATATGTGTTTCTAGGTTTAAGCCTTGTGGCGTGATGTTTTGAGGCTTACATAAATGTTTTTAAAAC
>RJWJ010048116.1:0-10719 GCA_004363605.1 Indri indri | reverse complement strand
TACACACCGATGTTTCTTATAACATGACTCTGTGGATCATTAATGTGTTTCCAAGCAGATAGTTCTGTATGAAGCGTTTATTTACCCTTATTATTAAGATGCGTGTGTTTCACTGGAAGCATCAGCTTTGAGGCCTATATAGAAAGCATATGATAGAAACAGGCATGCATATGGAAGGTGTATTCTGTTCACGGACCATGTGCAGGTAAGCTTACCATATCAAATGGTGATGAAATAACAGGAAAATACATTGAAAAACACACTCGAAATGTATTACATAAAATAATTTACTTCTCATTCAGAATGACTTTCCAGACCTATTTGTGAGACAGCAGTCTGTGAGTACAGGTATAATCTGAAAGTGATGACAATTATAAGAGGGCAAGACCAATAAAGTTTCACATTTGAAGTCAACTAGAGACAAAATCGTGGAACTGTGTGCAACAGAAAGGGATACCGTTGAGGAACTCCAGGGATATTAAGAGCAAGACTGCCAGAGAGACAAGAAAGGTACAATCAGAAAACCTACGTCTTTAATACAATGAGACTTACACACACACTCTGGTGTCTTCATTTTGCAGCCCAGTGCATTGGCTTAAAAGCCACAAGGGTGCTCACACATGTAATTTATACTGGAGCAACAGATGTAGTGTGTGTGTGTGTGTGTGTGTGTGTGTGTGTGCATTTTCAAAGGCAGTAGTTTTAGAAGAATGAGAAGAAAATTACTTCCCGGGCATTCATTAATAATTCAGGTGATATCCTGCACCTCCATTTATAAAACAATATAATAATAAAAACATTGTACAAAACATCATAAATAACATAAATGTGAAATTTTCAAGTATTTCATGTGCCTTGAAAAGTTCCAAATAGTAGTCAGTAGTTCTAACACTAGGTATCCTTTTTTTTTTTTTTCAACCTTTCTTTTTCCTCTCATTTAGTCTTAGAGCCTAGAAAAAAAATGCCTTAAGTCTCAGTTAGTCCTGATGTTTGGGATGAAATTAATAAGATTCTTCTACCTTGAAAGAGAAAACTCACAGGGGCTTTTCGAATTTGTGAAAACTTGTTTTCCCCTTATAAAATATAAACTTTCCCCTGTTGCTGGTTTATAAATAAAGGCATATAGCCTAGAGCCATTTTGGGGGGAAAAAAAAACCCAACCAACCACCATGAACTAAGGAGCCTCATCTGATGGCTAAGGTTCTCAGGAAAAAAAAGAAAGAAAAAGTGAGAAGAGCACCTTGATCAGGAGAAGAAAAAAGGGTAGAGAACAAGAATAGTAACCTTTAAATTCTGTTCCCTTGCTCAGCTAACAACTTATGGTAGGTATAGCTGGCAAGGCCTTAATTGCATTTTTTCATTCAGCTCAAGCATCATGTCTCCCAACTCTGTACCAACCCAGCTGCTAACAAGCATGATCTGAGCACCCAGGCAAAGAAAGGAAGGGCAGCAGCTTAGGAACTCAAAAGTGCCATTAGTGATAACCAGCCCAACAAAGCTCTGTGTCTTTAGGATATTTGCTCCTTAAAATAGTACTCAAGGTGGAGGCTGTCAGTGGTTAAATTAAGCATGAAGTCCCTTGGATGCCTCTCCAGCAAGACCCATGGAGTTTTACAGACTCAGCTTTCTACAGCTTAGCATTTCTTTCTTAGCCTGCATGGCAGTTAGTTCAGTTTGCCCTGTTCAAATGCAGTACGAAAGACCAGAGATCAGAACATACATGTACATAAACACATGCACTCTAGTTATGAGCACCTAGGGTCTTTCCCATGTACTCTTGCATCTTACACTCACACACAGGTATACACGAACATCGATATGTAACATAAACACACAGAATGTATGTGTGTATGTGTATATGTATACATAAAATATATACATACAAGCTCAAATGTACATATAATAGGTCAACCTCCTCTAAACGTCTAGAGTCTGGAGAAAGTGCTGGCTCACAGAATCCATGTGCATGTGGATGTCACATGAAATGTACTAATCAACCAACCTGAGGTCAAACTGTTGGGAGGAGAGAATTGCCAACAATCTTTGAAAATCCAGACCCACAAGGCCATTATTTAGAAACTTGCTCACATGGCACCTTAAAAGAAACTTGGGAAAATTGGACTAGAATGGGGTCCCACACTGATGGACACTCAAACACCAAAACTAAATCTAGTTTATACATGGCAATGACTCACACATGGCAGGCAGCATGAATATTAGGCTGCAATGTGGATAAAGCACTGGAGCTTAATACAGATCATTATTTGGCCTCGGGTTTCCCAGAGCATAGTCTTGGCATTTTAGCCCCCTGCCTCCCAGTGAGAATTATGCACACTGCGGGACCAGGGAAGCACAGTCTGCAGAACTCTTGGCTCCTTTCTGCTTCTCTGACCCACAGCTGGAAGGGTTGGCCAGGTCAAGATAGAATCGTGACTTGAGGAAGCGGCGGTATGAATCCTTCTCCATTAGATTGAAAATCTTCTTCTGTGCTTCATCAAAGCAGGTTATTGTGGGCTCCAGCATGTTTCTGCTCGTCTCCTCCCTGGTACAGGAGTCCAGGTTCACCTGAGGGGCAAAGGCCAAGGCTCCATTAGACTATCACCTTGTTGAGGATGGGGGGACGTGCACTTTGCAGTGAACAACAGACTGTGCACCCTCAAATATCCCAGAAGTGACAAAAAAGGGACCAGAAAGGGACATTTGGCTCCACTTTGGTACCTGTGAGAGAGTTTAAAAGGTTCATTCTGCTTCAGGGTGGGTATATCTTTGTTCTTTCTCGTCAATTTGGGAGCTTAATCAGAAAAATTCATTGAGGGAGGTTATGTAAGTCATCCGAATGAAAGAGCTTTTGAAAAAAACATTGATTTATTTAGGGTTGTCAAGATTATAATAGTCTGCTTCACTGTTCTAGGAACCTTCACTAAGATCCAGAGAGTTCTCTGCTATAAAAATCTACCTCTTTGGAGAGGTTGGTTAATGGGTAGAAGGAATAGTTAGAAGGTTAGAAGAAACAGATTCTAGTGTTTGATAGCACAGTAGGGTGAATACAGTTACCAATAGTTTAAGGTCTATTTCAAAATATTGGAAGATATGGAATGTTCTCAACAAAAAGAAATGATAAATGTTTGAAGTGATGAATATCCCAATTACCCTGATTTGGTCATTATACATAATATGCATGTATCGAAATATCACATGTACCCCATAAATATGTACAACTATTATGTATTAATAAAAAAATCCTACCTCTTTGGTTGCCTGGACTGAGATGAATTCATTATATATCTTTTTGGCCTTGGGACTTAGTTTAGATGGTGATTTGATTTTCTTGTACTCTTCACAGCTGATCCAGAAGTCAATGTTCTCCTCACTGTATTCAGACTTCAGGAAAGCTTTGAAAGCTGCCAGCCCACCTGTGATACAGGAGAAAGAACCCCAGTTGTCATCACACTGGCTGGCCTCTTGGATATTGTATTTCAGATAAAGTTGACATACTTGGGGGAGAAGTCATGAGTTCAAGCAATCGCCTCCTTTTTGGGGGATCTCTTGGGGCTAGGTAACCCTAATCTGTGGTATCTAGTGGATCCCAGTGATATCTAATGATTATTGCTCAGAGGTTGAAGCCTCTTTTGAGAAAGTAGTTTGTTTCTGAAATGCCTATACAACTATCAATTGCCAAGGTGGATCTGAGAAAGAGAAACTGAGCTTGATTTTGCAAGAAGATCTCAATATTTAGAATTTTTTCTCTCTGTCTTTTTTCCTTGTGATGAGAGAGATGGTTTTGCACATGGTTCCTGTATGAACTCTCCATTCTAAATCACAAAGCTCTAGGGCATAGTAAAATTATAAACAAACGGGATATAAGACCAAAAGGTTTTCCTGAGTCTGGAAGTCAGAAGGAACCCAGGCTTTTTTGCAGCTTCCATTAGACCAGCATAATATGAGACAACTTGTCCTATCCAGAGTGCCTTTGTCCTCATCCTGGGGGGTAGGGTAGGAGGCTGTCAGACTTACATTCATGGGTAATCAGGTTTTCCAGTGATTCAGCCCATTTCTTGAGTTCCTCTTGGCTCACTCTGGAAAAATTACAGAGAAAAAGAATAATTTGAATGCCATGATACAAAATTGGTCCAAGAAATTTAAGATCCTGAATATAATACAGAGATTCTATTTTCCATCTTTATGATAAGATCTATTGTTGATCGGGGCAGTTCTTTCACTAAATGTATGAAAATTTCTAACATAATTATGACCCCCATGAAAATAGAAGTTATCTTGATCCAAATTTGGCTTAACTTGGGGCATTACTTCCTTCTCTTCTTATAGAATATCTCTATCATCAGATAGTTAATACTCAGTGGATCTTTGCCTAGGTCTTTTCTCTTACCTCTGGCAAATAACCACTTTGTCCTTCTTGCTGTGGGAAGAATTATGTTCGCAGGAATCAGACTTCTGCAGCAGGAAGCCTAACCGATGTTTCATATCTTTCGCACTGCGCAGAAAAGGAAAAAAAGAGAATTAATAATTATTACCAGGTTTCTTTAAAAGATGCCCTAGTGATAGACTTTGAAGAGCCCATTACTAGCCTCTGGGGCAGAGGCACTTTATTTAAGGGATGGAAGTTGGAGCTGGCAGGAGCTCTGAGGAAAACAGGACTCCTATTTCGGTTCTGCCTATGACTTGCTACAAACCTGGAAACCAGAGTTATAATACTGCATCCTCTATCTGTAACTGGAACTCTGACCCTTCGTTTTATCTCAGAAGCCTCTTCTGTACACCCATAATTTTGACCAATGGAACGCCTTTGGTATCTTCACTAGAACCACACTGAAAACTTGACAGCTCTTTGTGTCATTTTTAGGAACTGGAAAGCAAGCAGAAACTGCAAAATGTGGCACAGCCTTGCTGCACGCCACCTTCTGGCAGGTGGCTGCTGTTTCCATCTGTCTCCCTGCTGGCGGAGAGGGAGCTGAAGTCCCTCAGCGAAGTAAAGGTCTATTCAGTTCCAGCCACGTGTATGGTCGGCCAAGCAATTCACGTCGGGGGTACACACGGAGTAACACTGAGGTGTGCAGCCCCAGCAGCGGGAAGTGGTGCGTGGCGTGGGGAACCCAAATGCTCAATCCGAAGCCTGAGCTCCTTGAGGCGTGTTTCTAGTGGATCTCCTGCTGTTGCTGCTTTCCTTTTTTATATACACTATAAAGGGCATTTGAGGCTTAAAAACAACTAGGAGAAACAAGCTGGAGTCATCACTGAAGCTAGTGAGTTTTTAATTAGAGCAGAGCGCTCTGCTTATTGCCACCGTTTAATAGGTAGCCCGGGTCCGGCAGGCCTCCTGACTCGCTGGAAAAGAGGCGCCTTTCATCAGCTCAGCTCTCTCACTCTTTATGAATTGCTCTTTTGCTTGGACATCTTTTATTATAAAAGCCAAAACATACTTTAAAAAGAGAAATATAATTTTAAAAGAAACAAATAAATAGACGTCCCTGCTTGGGAGGTAAAAATAAAGTCACGAAGTATAAAGACATTTTAGGATGGCTACTTATACACTATCCATGTGGTTTTTCCAGGTAGTTTGAATTCCATTACGCTCCTGAACTGCCCCTTAAATAGTATCTTCTCTCCCTTCCAAGGCTGCTTCCCTGACTGGTGACTGGTCAGGGGATGTCAAATCCTCCTTGATGATAGCAAGATATAATCATGAAGGTCAGAGTGACCCTAAGGTGGTGATGTTTGTGTACTGTCAAGTCCAAAGAGAAATTATGTCATATTTCCATGTGCCGATCCTGCCTGAGATCCGACAATTATTGACCAATACAGGGTCATTTTGTGAAGAGTTGGAAGTATGCTTAGCAAGTACACTTATAATACATAGCATAACATAATACAACCATAAAAATAGAAATCAAAATGACTTCGTAAGTCATCAGAGGCAGGAAATTTGGATTTGGTCCTCACTCAGCCACCACCTATGTGACCTTGAGGGGTCGATATCCCCTCTGGAGTCTCAGGCACTGATGGTAAAGGTGTTGGACTAGATGATTTACAATTTACCAGCAAGGAAAGGGAAGAGCATCTCACTCTGCTGATACAGAGTTTACCTCCTTAGGTTAGCAGCTGAACTGTTTGAGGGCAAAGCCCTAGTACTGTCTTCTATCTGTTTTCCAAAATATTTACCAGAACATAACTTGTATTTTGTATGATTAACTTTGTACATAAGTTAACTGGTGCTTGGAGTAATTTGCTTCACTTAGTTCAGGAAATTAATGGTGAAAGTAAGAGGCGCTTGTTTCACAGGTACTCTCTGTGAGATCTTCCTGCTTCATTTTCTTTTCTTTCTTTTTTTTTTAAAGCTCATTTGCACTGTAGGACTATCTTGCTTCATTTTAAAGCAGCCATCAACACTTTCATACTCCTGAATGACAGAATTTGTTAAAGCTAAACTTTTCAGTAGCACACAAGACTATGATTTCTGAAATTATTTCCAAATTAAAACTTAAGGTAATTTCTACTTGCAGGGAGACAAGAAAGGAGGTGGCATAGCTTTAGAGTCACTTTTTACGTTCAACTGCAAGATTAAATAATGTGATATACACAAGTTTTGTATTTTACTTTCAACTGGCAAATATGCAAGCATTTATTTATACCTTTTTTGAAAAAGCCAAAAACAGATAAGTAGCATATAGCTTTAAGTTTTGTTTTTTTTTTTAAATCAAGAGAGTACATTGACAAAACAATGTTTTTAGGGTGTGATCTCACATAAAATCCTTAACCAATTTGTTATAATCAACACTTCTCAACCATCACTCATATAAGATACTTTAAAAACTAGAGTTAGAGGCAGAGAGATAAGGGAGATCTTGCTTTGAAATTCATATTTTACTGCAACATTTGCTTGTAAGAATATAGAGAGTGGAAGATAGTGCAGCACCATGCAGAAAGCATTCTCTTTCTGTGCCTTTCTGATGATGTAGCCAAACCTCATTCTGGGGTATCTTCCTCCAAACCAGATCTAGTTTACTATCAGAAAGCCTACAGATGGAATTCTATGTACTCAAGCGATGCTCAAATAACAGCAGTAATCACAGAGAGAGATATTACAGATCACTATATTTAGCCCAAAACCTCATATCACTTTTTGATTAGCTTGGTTAGAGGCCCTGGCTTAAAGATCAGATGAGTTCTCAAAACTGAGGTCATATAAAGCAACATGTAAGTACTGAAATTTGGGGAGCACACTTCTTAAATCACAGTCTCTAGTTGGTTTTGGAAGAAAGCCAGGAATTTGTTGAGCTCCTGACTGCATCGTTTCTAATTCCAAAGAACAAGCTTAGTAAGTGCGACATGTAAATAACCGAGAAAGTCTACCCAAAAGTTTACCGTGTTTAGTGGCTGAAAACAATCTTACCTCTTTAAGCAAGAAGCCGGCAGTCCTGCAAGTCCTTTGCACATCTTGTCTGAACAGTATGGGATTCGCAAGTAGGAAAGAAATGCGGCAGGAGGAGCTGTGGCTTCTGTTTTGAGCGCACTTCACCTTTTCTCCGGTAAAGATGCTGTCAGAATCTTCTGAGCGTCTCCCTCCCAAGCCTGCAGGGGTCTCTTTTATAGCCCAGCCATGACCATCCGGCCAATCAGGTGGCAGCTCTGCAGTGCCGGCTCCTGTCTCCCTCCCCCCTCCAGCCCCTGGATGAGATGGGGGAGAGCACTGACGCATCAACAATGCAAAGGCACCACGCGGAGAAATTCCTCTTGCAAAGTAGACATAGAGAAAAAAAAATCCCTTAATGTCCCTACCAATGTCTGGGATTTTGAACTCCTAAAGAAAGGAAAAAAGTGTTTGCAGTGCTGCAAAATATACGGTTTATTCATTCATCTGCAAAACCAATATCAAGAAAAGTTGCCTGCTGGAAGGAAAGGTGCCAGCACAAGTTCTAGGGGCTTATGTTGGGGCTAATTCCCGACCACTTCCTCTTTTGATTAGAAACATCATTTTATACGTGGTCCCTGATCCTATCCTCACTATTTCCAGAAGGGAGTTGGTAGATTTGGTGTCTCCAGGCAGTGATTTGCAGAAGTTGCCTACTCGGTTGTCATGCAGACAGGGTGTGGGGAGAAACAGCTGGATGGCAGACAGTTATATGCCAGCAGCAGCATGGAAAAGCTAGCCTAGGGAAAATAGATGTGGAATACTGTTCTAGAAACCTTACTAAGAACAGAATTCAGGCTAGCACTGACAGTCTCTCCTGTACCTGCCTGCCTCCTATTAAAAGCCTAAAAGAGCAGCTTCAAAACTGAGGAGGGAGTAGATGAACAAATATAGACACCAATTCTTATTAGCTAATAGCTTTATGTCTTATGTAATTCTAAGTCCCAAATTTGTATTTCAAAATAAAGAAAAAGGGAGGGGGAGAGAAAGAGAGAGAGCAAGCAGGCAGAAAAATATGTAATTTGCCTTGAATATCACCAGGCTTCAGACTGAAGTTAAAAACACACAGCCCTAAAGGTGCTTCTGAATACCTGGACAATTAGTATCTTTTGCATACAACATTATGGACTGAATTCTTAAAGAATTGTGTAGGCGTTTCACATCTTACAGTCATAGCTCAAATACTCACACCAGAGTTATAGAGGAATCTTCTTCAGGTAGGAAAGCTATGAGTGCAAGGAGGAAATTAATTGCTTTGTCTGACCAGAACAGCTTGTATTTTGAAAGCAAATAGGTTCCTGATCACAGGTTACAGTGAGCTATATTTTGTGTATAAGAAACAGAGTCATCAAATGGTGGAGACATTGAAAAACAGATGGGTTCCAGTGAGATGCAAAGGTACTGAGAATATAGAAACGGTAAAGAGCAATGCCTATATATGTCCCAGCCCCATATGTGCCACCCACCCCATCCCCTTGCATGACTAGCAGAGCAAGGAGAAGCAAATAGAAAAGGCTGGAGGAAACATCATCTACAGAAGACGCATTTAAATTACAGGAAAAAGTCCCTAGCCTTCTCTCATGAAAATAGAGAGATATTTATTAGATTAGCTCCTGGGAAACTTTTCCTTGAATTATAACACAGAACAAATGAAAGCTGGCAGCCATCCTTAGTGGTCGTGTGGAAGGGCCTGCCGTACAATGTGAAATGAGAGAGGCCATCGGACCAAGGGAGGTAGACCAGGGAGATGAACCAATTAGACTAGACATTAAAGAGGAGAGAATAATAAAAAGGGAGAGAAAGTCATTCAAAGAGGGACCAGGGTCTTCTTTGCTTACCTGGGCACATAAAAGAGTGATCGCTCAAATCATCTGATTTTAGGAACATGAATGAAGACCCAGAAAGATTTACTGATGCCTGAAATCCACAACAAGAACTTTCTGTCTTGGACCTACAACAAGAGAAGCCTGATTAGTCATGAGTTAAATATAAATCACTGCAATAGATGAGCTGAACAGGACTTTAAAGACAATTTAGTCTAACGCCCTCATTTTACCAAAGAGGAAATAGAGACCCAGAGAGGGAAAGTGACTTGCCAAGGTCACAGCTTCTTACTAATAGAGCTGGGTCCAGGCCCAGGTTTCCCGATACTAGGTTATGTGCATTTTCCACCGTGCTCTCCTTTGACTCAAAAGTCCTATCAAATGAGATAAACTGTGTAAACAGAGATATTTCTAAATGGTAAAGTGCTAGGCAAATAATTTTTATTATTAGATTATACACATGAGATAACACGACCCAATATTAATTTTATACATTTTATTCAAGGAGCACTGACTCTGCCCAATTTTCTTTTGCTCCATGAAAGAAGCACCTGCTGCAGACCTCATTGTACTGGTTCTCTGCTAAAACCAGGTCTTTGAAACTTTGTGCTTAGCCCATTACTCTGTTCAGGCATTTCTTATTCACTCACTTCTTTGACTGTGATTTCTTGCTTTCTTAGGAGTCTTGATACTTTACAGAATGTTTGAAAAAGCTTCTCATGAGTTAACTTATTTTTCACCATGGCACTTGCTGATTGTGTTGGAGGAGGCAAGGACTGGGACATCATAATATCTTGACAGCTTCCACCTTCTTTCTCTGATCTGCACAAAGCATTAAATTTTATTATCCTTTTATTTGTCATTCCTGGATGATTCTGGCAGTCTGGAAAAGCTTTGCTCTCAATAGATCTGGTTTTTTTTTTATTATTATTATTCACTTATTTAAGACATATCTTTGGAGCACCTACTCTGTGCCAGGTACTGTTTGAAGTACTGCATTTAGCATGGTGAACAAGCAGAAAAAGTCTCCATCCTAGTGAGGTTTTCATCCTGGTAAAAGAAGCCAGAAAATAAACAAATAAGATAGTTCTGTATTTTGACCTATCCCATGAAGCAAATAGACAGCCGATGTGCTAGAGCGTGACTGGATGGTGAAGGGCTCCTTTAGCCAAGGTGGTTAGGAAAGGCCTCTTTGAAGAGGTGGAGTTTGGAATGAGACATAATGGGTGAGAAGGGGGAAGCAAGGCAAGAAGCCCAGGAAATGGTATTCCAAATAGAAGTAAGAGCAAGTGCAAATGTTCTTTACCTAAATAGGGAAAGAACAAAAGGGGGCCAGCATGGTTAGTGAGTCAAGAACAAGGAGGGAGTGGCATGAAATGAGATATTAATAGAAAGGTAGAAGCTAGATCCCGCAAGGATTTGTAGGCTGTGGTCAAGAGGCCGGGCTTTATCAAAACACAGTGGAAAACC
>RJWJ010048115.1:0-10710 GCA_004363605.1 Indri indri | reverse complement strand
TTGAAAATCAATACACAATAGCTTTTGTTAGTCATGATATTGAATTGAAAACAAAAACAATGGTTTAAAATACTAGTGTATCTGCTACTTGCTAGAATATTGGTCATTTTAAAGATGGTCTTTCACAATAAAATGACAGACTAAAATGTCATGATAACAACTAGTTTCAGAGGGTGTGCCTTGTATGTTTTTTACATTCGTTTCAAGTTTAAAATTAAATTAGTGAAGTCCATTATATATCTTCCTTGTCATTTGGCTTGGAGGAGTAATTAAAAGCTGGAGCTTAACTTCACAACTTATTCTATATCTATAGGTGGCTAAAAATGTTTGAGAAACATTTCTGGAAACTTAAATTACTTTGACTTATTTTTCTTTAATGGAAGAAACATTGGATAATTTACTCAAAACGTGCTACCCTCCTCAACTACCCAGAGAGTTATACCTCAGTTTTAACGGACAGTGATAGTTTACAAAAAAATAGGATTTCATTGGGTTCACAGAAATGATCCTCCTTGATCTGTTTTCAGAAGAACACCAGCAGAGGTGACAAGATGATGCTCAGTCATTCAGTGTCTCACCTGGATGACTTTAACCAGTGAAGTGTACATCGCAGATGCTGGCCTTGGTGACTTACTACCTGTAGGATATTTCAGTTTTATTATAAAATGATATGGCCTAACAGAAAGAGCAATGGACTAAAAGGCAGAGGAAACAAATACTAGCCTTTGCTTCATTGTCCTCAATTTTCTCACACATAACTTATAATAATAATGCTCTACTGATACAAGTCTGTGCTTAGAGGTGACTGTCATTTGTATATGAAAGTCAAATGTCAGCAAGTTTTCCTCCAAAATCACAGTCAATACTTTAAAACATGCAGACATTATCTGTTACTGTACAGTATTAATAGGTTTCTAAATAATGCATCATGTAAAAATCACCTTTTGTACATGGGCTTTTGGATTAGAATTTCACTAAAAAAAAAAAAATCAAAGGTGTTTCTGCTTAACATTTTTCCTTTAGAAACCAAATTAACCATTATATTAAAGTTTCCTTTCTGGGAAGAAAGGGATAAATATTACATGGAAGGAACGAGGGCACTTTAGTTATATCTAAAATGTCTTATTTCTTAAAAAAAAAAAATCTCAAGCAAAAATTATAAAGTGTTAATATTTGTTAAATTTGTGTGGTGTTAGGTGTCATATCCTTTTCTGAATTTTTGAAATATTTCATTAAAAAACCTAATTTATTTTATTGAAAACAAATCAAATTTCCATCTAATGAGGAAAAAAGTACTGATTTATCTATGGACTTTAGGAGATGAATTGTTATTTTTAAGAAGTTAGAAGCATCTTAATCTAATTAATCAAAATACTAGGACACACTACTGCTCATGTGACAGTTCGGTGCCATGAGCCACAAAATATTTATTGTGCTCAGGTTCAAGAATCCTAATGATCTTGCAGAAGATTTGGAAAAATGCAGACCAATATTCACATGTAACTTAAGTACAGGGTGCCACTGGCTCCATAACCCTTGCTTAAATCTTCTCTTTTTGGTCATTTTTAATTTTCTAAGACAACTAAGTAGAGCTATTGTTGACACAGTAAACACAGAGCAAGATGCTTACCTAGCAAAGCCAACACCACGACTTGTACCATTGGAATCACGTAGTATCCTTGTAGAAATAACTTGTCCAAATGGTTTGAGCATATTTTCAAGTTCTTGCTCATCCATGGACAGTGGCAAATTAGAAATATACAGGTTGGTAGGATCTTGTTCCTGTTGCTAAAAACAGAAGAGAGTACTATCCATTAATTTCCAGCAGAAAGTGAGATATTTATGCTAACATACCTATTTTTATTTAGCCACTCTCTTTGCTCAAGTCCTTTTAAAGTACTACCCAGTGAGACCATGGGAACTACAGAACACCCAAGTCACCTTGGACACTTGAAAAGAGTGTCTGAAGCCTGAACAATCTGTGCAGGTCAGACATGACCCCACTAAGCCCGTCTTAGCAGATTTGGAAATGGCACCGTTGGCAGGCACTACCGAGTTAGAGAGGATGCCCTCATGGAACCACAACTCTCAGCTGTTTGCAGTCTCTCCGAAAATAACCAATTTCTCCTCCACTGCTATTTTTAGGAGTCCATTTCAGGCACAGTATTGCGCAGGAAGCTATTATTGCTAACAATTTAATTTAGACATACATGAAGAATTCTGCACCAAGTCATCTAGAGTCCAGTAGGGGCTTTGCCCAAAGTTCCCTCCTCTGCTCTATGGTAGAATTCATACTATTAACACTTTCAGATTGTGATCATCAATGGAAAAAAGAGCACTCCTAAATTATCCCAAACAAAAAAAATCTCAAAGCCATATAAAATGGTCAAATCTGAGCAAATTTTAGAATTTTGGAAAAGCTGAACTCAAGAGTAGGTGCGGGAGGGTGGGTTTGGGACATTCTTGCTATCCAGGGGCCAGCAGTGAGGAAATTACATGGGAGCTTATTAAAAATGCAGAATCTCAGGGCTACCTCAGACTTGCTGAATCACAAAAGCTACATTTTAACAAGGTCCTCCAGGGGATTCCCATGCATAAGAAAGTTTGAGAAGCAATGCTCTTAGATCATTTCCCACTCACCCACCCTTTGCTGAAGTAAACCAAAGATATACAAGTGAATTTTCTGAGAAGCAGTACCTGCAATGCATATTTACAAAGAGGATCACACTCAAATCATCAGGGGGAAAAAGCTTATCTGACAACTGGAATATTTTCTGACCAAGTCAAAATTCACCTCTGCAATTTGTGAGATTAGCATAGCCTTATGAATTTAAAATCAGCCTTTCCTTTGATCCTATTAACCAACTATGTATTTACATATTGAAGCACATGAGAACTTATGATTTTTCTCTAATAAGCACTATTAGTAAAGTCATCAACGGATGTTTTAGCCTTAGGAAACAGAATAGCACACTCGTTATAACCTTCTGGATTTCTGAAATGCACAGTAGTTTTAAAAATATATGTGAAGCATTATTATGCATGTTTGAATTTGTGCAAAGCCTCTACTTTCAAATGTATGCTAACATTACTTATGCCTGAAATGAAACTTTTTCTTTTATATAATCTGCAAGCAAAAGTAAACGCTGACCTTTCCCGCTATACATATCTGGTAAGATTTCAAATGTCAACATGGCATCCTAGGGAATGGCATTCCTAGGACGGATGGGGTAGGATGGCACTTGTGGGGATTCTAAGAGTCCAAGGAATTCCTAGGGATGGCATTCCTAGGGAATGCCCTGGTAGTCCCAAGAATTAAAGTTATCAAAGACTGAGAAACTGTGGGCAAAAAGTCCTATCTCTGCAATCTCCTGGTCCTGACCCTGAGGAAGGCAGCACGTAGCCAGGCCAGTCCCACGGGTATAGAGCGGTGGCTCCCAGCCTCTCAGGGTGTGTTGTGTGGGTGGGGCCAAGAAAAAATTAAAATTTTTCAAATGCTCAATAGCAAGGTGAGCACCTACCCTCATCAATCCTTTACAGGCTAAACAAAATGGCAACTCGTTTAGCTGAAGTTAGGAAAATCCAGTGTGGTACCACCGATTATCTTATGCTGAGCAAAACCTTCTACTAACGATTATAAAGTATATCTTTAAATGTTTAAAAATTAGAAAGTGGTTTGTTTAATGAACAGAGAATAACAACAGATACAATGCTTCAAATTGCAGAGAAAAACAATAAAAATGGCGTTAGGTATTAAAGTTTTCAGATTCGTCTGAGGTGGAATAAGAGGTGAAGTCTTATACCCTGATTTCCACATCGCTCGACGCCTTTACCACCTTCACGCGAGTGATCACACAGCTGCCTGCTTAGCCATCTCACTTTCGTCCTAACCTCCCACGTCTCTGAAGCTTTCCTCAAGTGCAAGGCTGTATTTGTTACTGTGCAAGTCTGGCCTGAACCAGCCAACACAGAGTCCTTTCTTCCTAAAGCTGGGCCCTGAGGTCTGCTACAGGTAAAGGATATTTCCAGTGCATCTCGTACATGCCAGACTCGAGATAAAACAACTCTGACTCTAGTCCTGCAGCCTGGTAGCTTATAATGAAGTAGGGGAGACAGAAACACGCAATGCACGCTGCAACAGAGCTGTGTACAAATCGCAATAGGAGCACAGAGAGGGAGCCTGTGTTCAGGGGACTAGGGAATACTCTGCTCAGGGAACATGACATCGAGTAGGGACTTGAACAAGCACAAGTCAAGAGGCTGAAACCACACTGAAAGGCCGAGAGGTTTGATTTTGTCAGTACTTGCTGCTTAAACTTTCCCACGTAAGCAGTGCTAAAAGCAAGGAGAATGACTGTGTACCCTGAAGAGTCTGTAGGCGAAAGGCAAAGTAGCCTTCCCAGAGCTGAGAAATTTCTTTGAAGTCTTGTGCTTTATCTTAAAAAAAAAAAAAAAAAAAAGTAAATTTTGCAATCTATTTCCTAACTATCTGGGTTTCATAGAGAAACAATGTTTCTGACCTAATTCTATCAAGTAACACTGATACTCCAGGAAGATAAGCCATGTTTATCTTGTGATTTCACATTTGGTCATGTGCTGCATAACATGCTGTGGTCAACAACAAATGGCAAAATTTCCTGTCGCCTAGAGGCGTCTTGATGATCCTGACCCTGTGTCATATAGCCATAGACTAGGGTATACGTTTGTGTCTTAGTTTTTAACAAAAAAGCTTAAAAATAAATAAATAGGTAGATAGATAAATAAATAAAATAACTGTTATTACAAAAGAGTAAAAAAGTTAAAACAACTTAAAAAGTTTATAAGGCAAAAAATCGCAGTAAGTAACTAAGGTCAATTTATTATTGAAGAAACACAATTTTTGTTAAGTTTAGTGTAGCTTAGGTGCAGTGTTTATCAAGTCTACAATAGTATACAGCAATAGCCTAGGCCTTCTTATTCACTTACCACTCACTGACTCACTCAGAGCAACTTCCAGTCCTGCAAGCTCCATTCATGTTAAGTGTCCTATACAGGTGCACCATATTAAATCTTTTATACTGTACTTTTATTGTACCTTTCCTGTGTTCAGATACACAAATACCACTGTTATAAAGTTGCTTGCAGCATTCAGTACAGTAACATGCTGTATAGGTGTGTAGGAGCAACAAGCTATACCATACAGCCCAGGTGTGTAGTAGGCTATACCATGTAGGTTTGTGTAAGTACACTCTGTGATGTTCACACAACATCATCACCTAATGGGACATTTCTGAGAATGCATCCCGGCCATTAAGTGATGCATGACTGCACTCTAGTAGGTAGAAGTAGGACAAAGGAGGAACTGCAGTTTGAAAGCCACACCTTGAAAAATAGGGAGGTTTTGGAGGCACAGAAGCAGATGAGTGATATGACCAAATCTATCTTAGGAAGATTTCTGAATCATGCTTAGTTAGATTCAGAATAGAGTGGGGAATCCCCTAATTAAAGGGCATTAGAACACTCTTTGGAAAAAGATATGGCATAAAGAAATGTTACATAAAAAACATATCAAAATATTGTAGATTTTCTTTTAAAATTATAATTATGAAGATCTAAATAATATTTAAGAATGCTCATAGTAGAATTTGTTATATATGAAGAATTTTTAGAAGTGAGTTGACAATGTCAGTACTAAGTACTTCTAAATCTGTTTTAGTTGCTTCTATTATTGAAATATTAATAAAAACTATTACACATGCTTTAAAGTCTTTTTTTTTTTTTTTTTTTTTTTTTTGAGACAGGGTCTCATTTGGTCACCCAGTTTGGAGTTCAGTGGCCTGACCATAGCTCACTGTAACCCTGAATTCCTGAGCTCAAGTGATCCTCCCCGCCTTAGCCTCTCAGGTAGCTGGGATTACAGGCACGCATCATCACACCTGGCTAATTTTTAAATTTTTTGTAGAGACAGGGTCTTGCTATGTTGCTCAGGCTGGTCTCAAAGTCCTGGCCTCAAGAGATCATCCCTCCTTGTTCTTCCAAAGTGAGGCCAAGTGGATTACAGGCGTGAGCCACTGTGCCTAACCACGCTGTAAAAGTCTTGATTCAACTTGAAAGTTTACCAATGAAGAAATAATACAAAAAAGGACTAAAAATTAGAATCTAGAAAGAAATTGGGCTCTTAACCCATTCTTTGACATAGTGATACAAAGTAGACTAAATATAGGGAAATATTTCCTATTATGTTAATATGTTTTCAACATAAACAACCCTGTCATTTAGCAACCTAACTTTATTTGTGATGACCTAATGTTATTTACCTTTCTTTGCAAATGATCAACTTCTGCAAACACTACCCACAACGTTTTAATTTTAATATTAAAATTAAAAAACAAAATACAAAAGAATGGGAAAAAACTCCAAGCTGGTAGCATGGACCACGAAATAGCTAATCCCCAAAGTATCCATGCATTCTTATTACTACACATTCATCGTGAATGGAACATATAATACTTGCAGTGATTGGTCGCGGTTTTTGAATGAGGATAATTTAATCTCTTTAAAATTAGTGACAACCATAACTCTGTTTTATTACATACAGTGCTATGTCCGAAAAAACAATTATTCTGTCAATTATAGGTGACCGAACATAAAAATGGGGCCAACAGGCCTCCTTATGTCCCTAGGCATGGAAGGGGTTCAAGGCTTCTCTAATAAGTAGGAAACTAGGTCCCACATTGGCCGTGAGAGGGATAAACAGCTACTAACATTCACTTGAGTAGAAAAGCAGGGCTTGGAGGTGTGAATCACTCAGTCATCATCTGAAAGAAATTAACAAAAACCTCCCTGTGCATGTGGAATGGTTCCTAAAATGCAAGAAAGAGACTTGGCAGGAGGAACAGACATCTGTTTTCTCTTGTACTGAATAGGTTCACCGACCAGCAGATAGCCGCTCATGGGCATATGACTGCAAACTGCTCAGAGCATGGTGGACCTCTGGGAGGAGGAGGGGATTAAATTCCTGCTTATTTATTGAAAAAAATGTGCAAGCTTACCACCAGCCAAACAACCACGGATGATGTGCTGACCCCCAGCAGGCCTTAGAAGGTATCAAAAGGCCCACACGAGTCAATGTGTTAACAGATATTATCAATGTCAACTAGAGCTTTACATCTTTTCAGCTCATTATCTGAGTTTCTCTTCTGCTCTTTACAGAATCTGAGTCTTTTGTTTGAAAATGCACAGATTTGAAACATTTGCCAAGTTTAACATAAACAGGGTTTTCCAAAAGGCCCAAGGTCATTACTATTTGATAAGTTTTATCAGGGTACCTGATGGATATAATTTTAAAATGTCCCTTTCTTAATTCTCAATATCTGCCCAGGCTCAAAAGAAAGTTTTTCTCTTGCTTAATTAATTTCTTTGATCTTCATCAAAACAATCAATACCTACTTTATGGCAGGTACCAAGCGAGGCACTGAAAATTAATCATGAATAAGAAACAATAGCTGGTCTCTAATGTTCTCAATCTGCAGTTGTGCAATTTAGTTATGAATATTTCTGGGGTTCTTTTTCAAGTCAGATGGCCAATGTGTCGAATAATATTATATCTCTGCACCACCCTCCACTAATTGAATGCCCCTCAATTTTTTCTGATTACATAAGGAAGCAAGCCTTTAGTATGTGGCAGTGTGAGTTTTGGATACATTGTTGTATCCAGATTAATTCACTGGAGTAAAATGGACGGCAATGGGTCCCCTCCTCTATGAGAGCTGGACTTAAACTTTCTTTAAAAATCATCTCCCCAAAAGACATGTGCCAAGTGCTCTTTTATCCAGACAGCATAAAGGCGCTAAGTCAAGTGCAGATACTCAAACCCAGGGTTCTATCATACAGGACAACAGACCTGAGGGCATATAAAACATCTTTTGTAACTTTAGTGATATAATAAAAAAGAAATGAGGTCCAGGAAACTCAAGTCATTCTACAGGATGTGAAGAAATTCATAACATGCAGAATCCGGGCACATGCCAGCATCTCTGAATCTGCATGCTGGTCCTCCCCATGAATGACGGAGGAAGGCATGGTTTCTCCTAGCCAATTTACAGTATCAAGCCTCCTGGGGAGGTCTTTGAATAGTGCTCATTATCAAGGAAAAGCTAGCATTTGAAGTGCACTGTTGACACGACATGCCAATCTATACTCAGTCCACTTTTGACTAAATGTATTGTAAAGACTTCTTCAAAGCAGTGGATATTTAATGTACTGTGTTGCTTAATATCATAGATGTTGGAAATGATGCCTAGGGAAGTACTCAGAAGCCACTCTAAATAAAGCCTTTATATTTTTAACAGACTGATAAAATAGACCTCTCTCTATTTCTGTTTTAGCTGAGACTACAAAACACTGGGTGTCAGGAGCTCCCAGATTCCAGACTGAGAAACTAGACCACCTAAAGGGAGCCTGCAAGGGGCTGGCTGAGAATGGGTTTGGGACGCTTAGCTGACTGTCTATAAGAGATTGGAGAGACTGAGAGTGAAATTTACATGGAGATAAATGTTGATGTGCTCCGAGTCCCACCATGTGGACTGCTTTCCTATCTGGTATTCAAGCAAGAGGGGCTTCAATAGACCACTCAGGAAGCTTGATCCATGTCCCATGGAGCCTGATGGAAATGATGGGTTGACATCTGACTTAAAACCTGAGGAATCTAAAAGGAGAAAGGCTGGTGGAAGGGCCTAAAAGTGTGGCTGGAAGTAACTACTGTCCTCCCAATACCTGGCAAAAGTAGATCAGATGTGGGCCTCACAAGCAGAGTCAGCCCAGGGTTGTGTTAGATCCTTCTAAGAAGGTTGCCTTGAGCGGCAAGAGGCCCTGCCCTGGCAGAAAGGGGCTGAAAACAGACTGTTAATTAGATTATCAGGAGCTGAGGATGTCAGCCCAAGGACATGTATTCTCTAACTCCGAGGAACAATAGGTGAAAGATCAATTTGGGGGTGGGGGCAGTGAGGTTGGATAGAGATCTCAGAAAACCAAAGTATCCCACGAGAGAAAGCATAAAGATTGCTGCCTGGCCAGAGAAATCACCAGATCACATCATGGTCAGGTCATCCTTCACCACTGCACCAAGGCTGGAGGGGTTAGAAACCACAGCTAGTGAGCCGACCAAAGAGTGGGACAAACACAGGCTTCCAAAATAGGAAAGAAACGAATCACGTTCCCATCCCACTGTGAGCTTGCTACTTGGGGCGGACCCGGTGGGGGAAGACATAAACTTCATTTGAAGATTCATTACACAATACTCAAAATTTTTGTCAAATAAACAGGATTGGACATTTAAATTACAGGCATCACATACTTAACATCATAACCTGTTCCTGAGAATCAGATATTCAGCATCAAAATGTTAACCAGGAGCCTATTTCACATAACTTTGAATCGAAAAAAATTACAACATATTACACATCAGTCGCAACACCCAACTAATTCCTAAATTGTAACTAAATATTTGTTTTCCTATAATTCCCTAAAATGTAACTAAGTACATTAGTTAATACCTCTCTGTGTGTCTGTGTTTGTGTGTGTCTGAGTACACACACATAATAAATGGTTCTGTTGGGATGGAAACCTTTAAAACACTTCTTCCTGATCAACTAATAATCAATATGGTTGTCAGCAAACAATTGCTTGGTAGGCTGTGATCTCTCTCAGCACAGGCAACGTCTAAGACGCACAAACTTTTGCCGACTTGCAGTAGTTTTCAAAACCTCTACACGAGATTCCGATATTATACAAACTGTATTTGGAGTGTCACTTGAGACTTCCCCCATACGATGTCTTGCTTAAAATACTGTATTGAGGTTGGACGATGTAAATATAGACAGAAATGGCTGAGAATGTATTGAAACATACATGTGTTTCCTGGAGTTTGGTGATGAAAAATCAAGAGGCATTCTACCAAAACAATCAACAAGAAAGACTAGAAATGAAAGAAGCAACTGAAGGACTTTTTGAAATAATGACAGTGGGTAGAAAAGTCAGGAGACCTGCCCTGGATTTTCTCCAAAAGCAAGAGCTTCAGGGAGTGAGTAGAATGGACAGAGTGGAGGAAAGAAGAGAGTTGTTTTCTGAGTGTGCCCTGAGAGTCCTGCTTATAAAACGTCTGGTTATCCATTGTTTACAGAGACAGTTTAAACATTCCGCAAATCACTATGCAATGTAGGTATCACATATTCACAATATATTTAAAACCTCATAATCACTGTTTTTCAACAATGTCACAAGGAATTGCTCTATATGATGGACAAGTGATTGGAAGATCGTGGTGCTTAATATTTAGAGTTTTATTTTAACTTCTTATTCTAGAGTTTAAGAAAATACAAAGTGAGTCCAATTCACTGTAAACTTTAAAAATATTAAATGGTAAGGACTAATTCAGATGAGTGATCCCTTTTATTAATTCCTGAAATCTTTATTTACATTGATTCTTTCATCCAAAGTAAATCTCTGTCCTGGTAGCTGCATACATGTTCTTCAGCAGCCGTAAGGTCCTCGCAGGTAACTTCTCTCTTTACGAGAGTCCTTTAACTACCACGAACCTTCTTTTCCTTATGTGCTTGTGAATATTCCTTGGGGAAAGATCATGTGCTATTATTCAGAAGTAGCAGAGAATAGTATAAAATTACTTTCCCCGGTACTTAATGAAACCAGTTAATATAAAAGTATTGCACTTTT
>RJWJ010048114.1:0-10721 GCA_004363605.1 Indri indri | reverse complement strand
AAAACTAAATAGATTGAGCTCTTCATATATTTTTCTGACTTTTTTTTCTTTCTTTTTCTCTTTGTCTAGTCATGTTAAAATAATTGCTTATGGGAAAATCCACAGACATTATTTTATCCAAATTTGCAATTTTCGGCCTTGTCTATATAAAAATTGTTCAGCAATTTTCATCTATACATGATTATACATTGCAGAAATTGTTTAACAAACAGTGCCTGGGTAGCAAGCAACATACAGAACACAGAAAAATGAAGAAGAAATACTCCTGAAGTACTACTTACAGAGTATAATAACCAAAGTATCGTGGTAGTCTACAATGCTCAAGTCAAAAGAAATTATTTCTTAAAATCCCAGTCCATTCAACAAGTGATATTTAGGGACTTAAAATTGCCCTCCCATCATCAAATACTACAGAATATTTTTTTATTTCAGAATATTTTTGGGGTACATGTATTTTCGTTATATAATTTGCTTTCGTACAGTTTCAGTCAACGTTATAAGTGTGCCCTTCATCCAGATAGTGTGCATTGTACCCATTGGATGTGAATTTACCTATCCCCTCCTCCCCCCTCCCACCCACGTGGTTTCTGTTGAGTTTTACTTCCATATGTGCACATAAGTGTTGATTGATTAGTTCCCATGTAATATTGAGCACATGTGGTGTTTGTTTTTCCATTCTTGCCATTCTTTACTTAGAAGAATGGACTACAGAATATTTATAGGATTGGGCAATACAGATGAGAAAGCATGGTCCATTAGAAAGAGAGTGGCAGTTCTATGAAACTATTCCTGAACTGTCGTGAAAAAGAGAGCCAACGTTGGAAGAATAACACTCTACAGAAACCAATTTTTCAATATCATAACTGGTTAAAAAATTAAGCAAGTGCATAATCAAATACTGAGAATATCAGATGAATAGTTACTGCAGCTATGGAAGAAGGAAGGGATGAGTAGTGTGTTGGGGCCAGAATTCATATTGGACATAAGAATTTTAATTCCTCAAACATACTGAACTCTTTCCTTAATGGAAGTTCATAGCAACTCCCATTTTTTATTTATTTCCTTTTTTTTTTTTTTTTTAAGACAGAGTCTCCCTTTGTTGCTGGTGGGGCTATAGTGCCCTAGTGACAGCTTAGCTCACAGCAACCTTAAACTGCTGGGCTCAAGTGATCCTCCTGCCTCCTGGATAGCTGGGGCTACAGGCATGCACCACCATGCCGGCTAATTTTTTCTATTTTTAGTAGAGGCAGGATCTTGCTTTCGCTCAGGCTGATCTCGAATTCCTGACCTCAAGTGATCCTCCTGCCTTGGACTCTGAGAGTGCTAAGATTACAGGTATGAGCCATTGTGCCCAGCTGAATTAATTTGTTTTTAATGAATTTTGATTTTCATAAAGTTCCAAATGAAAAAAGGCTTCCACATATTGTTATAGAGATATGCTTGACTTGACAGACTCTACATTACTATTAATGGTAACTGTCAAAAATTCAGGTGCTTATCTAATAAATGCATTTTAAAATAATCAATTGTATTAGTAGTTAAAGAAACGAATTTTCAAATAAAACAATATACCTTGTTAATTTATAAAATTTGCAAAAATATTTTTTTAAAAGATTTCAATCATTGCTAGTCTTGGGGTAATGTCATGGCTCCTCTTTTATGTTGCTGTTGGAAAGATATATTAGTAAGACATGTTAGGAATGTCATTCAGTGGTATGTGTCTCTGTGACTAACATAACTTGTATCTTCTGATGTAACAATTTTGCTTATAGTACTTTAATTAGAGAAAACAGAGATGTAAACAATGACTTATCCACAAAGATATTTATTACATTATTTACAATGTCAAACGTTGGGAGCAGTATAAATGCACAACATTCAGAAACTAGTTAGACAAAATGCAATATATGCATATGATATAATATATAAATATTTAAAGTCATGTTTCATATTTAAAGTGAAGACATTAGAAAAAATCCACAGTGCTATCCTAATTTTGCTGCATATATATATTTAACATAAGTAGTAATAAATAATAAATTTACTATATATTTAATACAGATAATAAGCATACATAAATAAATAATACAGCAATAAATAAATGTACTATATATTTAATATAACTGAGAATATATTATATATTTATATATACAAATACTATATCACACATTTTTATTTATAATAAATATTAAATGCTAAGAAAAATATACCAAAATATTAATGGTAGTTTTCTTCGTGTTGGAAGCATGATAAGAAATGTTTATTTTTTGTTTATAAATTCTTATGATTTCTACAAGAGGAATGTGCTAATTTAAAATATAAAGAAGCAAACATTCTTTGAGAGAGAGCAAAAGAGAGAGAGTGCATGAGCACAAGAGCAAGTCCCATGGTCTAATTGGGCATAACAGATAGTCAATTACTTTTCATGAGTTTTCGACACCCTGCACCTGTTTACCTTTGATTGAGAATAAGCAGAAATTTAGAGCCTCTTCAAAGAAATGGCTTTGTGGAATATCAAATAATCTGAGAGCAAGGAGAGTTAGGATTAGACAGCTAAGGCCTGGCTAGGCCCTAGGAACTTTCATGGGTGTAGCAGCCTGACAGTACCCTGCGTGACTGTATCGCTCTTGCTACTCTCAGTCTGTTTTTGAACCCAAAGTGCTCTGATAGAATGCCTGATATTTGAGGCTTTTATAATTCCAGTTCACCTTTACAAGCTTTCCAAAATGGTGATGCGAGGTGGAAAATTCTGGCTTGAATAGCCATTCATTACTACACCAGACATACCATGGCTGCTGCCCTAATGATTCCTGAGCTGCGCTATTAAAGGCAAGGTATTACTCTGCAAAGTTTATGACAGTAGTCTTGCTGAAACAAGCAAATACTTTTTATTGCACTGATGTTCTATTTAAATAACAAATAGCTGGCCTCTGGCTCTGCTTCATCTTCTTATGTGTGTCTGGGCAGTTGGGCTTGCATGCTGGTGAATATTGTTAGGCTCCTTCAAGCAGCCAGAAGACCAGTCAACACAGGATCATCCTGACAAGGCTATTTTAGATCTCAACACCTGATGCTCTCTCTGAGTGCTTTATAAAAGCAATGTTTATAATTTATATCTCAAATACAGTCATAAAAGTCTAATGTGTCTTTTCTGAAGAGAACTCTGCTATAAAAAGGGGAAATTGAAGTAAATTAAGTCAGGGAGCTTTTTGAGCCATCAAGTGAGGTGTATATTCCGGTGCCATTTCAACCTACAACTTGGTGCTAAAACATATCAATTGACTTGATGAGCTCTCTCTGCATAAAAGTTAGGGTACTAAGCTAGTCCAATACCTTTCTAAGAAACATACCTTATCACAGTCTATTTTTCCAGGCACCTAATCAAGGGCATTTATTTTCTATGGTTGCAGTAAAAATGGAAGTATCAATAGAGAGAAATTTGTTATTAGCATTTGCTCACTGTTGAGCAGGAACCCTTGCAGAATTCTTAAACTTCGCCTATCCACGCATTCATAAAACCTCCGTGCTTTACCAAACTCCTTCATAATTGGAAGCTCTTTGCAATTAAACACCAATAGGTTCTTTCCTCATATGGTTGTGGAAAGAAGGATTAGCTGAAGTAGCTAAGTGAAAAAGTTTATAATGCATAAACTCTTAAGGTAATTGCTATGCTGTATTAGTGAATAGCAACTTTCTTTTTGTCTCTAAATGACCTCTCCAGCTATATTTATTATGGGAAATATTTCCATGCCTTTGGGTTGAAACTTACACATTTCCCATGACTTTTCTTCTCACACATAGATAATAAATAGACTTAAAGCCCAGAAATTACTCCCTGTTTTACTCATAGCAAAAGCCAAAATTGTTAGAATGGCCTACAAGGCCAAACATAGTCTGTTGCCCATTATCTCTCTGGTTTCATCTGTGATTACTTTTCCTTGCTATGTTAGTAATAGCCCCATTGGCCTTTTTCTGTTCCTTAAACATGCCAAGAACATTTCCATCTTTTGGGTATTTGTACTGACTGATTCTTCTGCTTGCAATGCTGTGTGCTCACCTTAATGGCTTACTTCATTACCTCCTTTGCATCTTTGCTCGAATTGTTGCCTTCTCCTGCCAATACTCCCTACTCTGTCTACCCTGGTGTTCCCGATTCCCCTTATTCTGACCTTTGTTTTTATGTTTGCCCAACACCCATTAGAATAAAAGCTCTGTAAGGGCAATGATTTGTGTCTGTACTATGTGCTGATGTGTCCCCAGCACCTAAGATGATACTTAACATTGTCTAGTATTATAATAAAAATTTATGGATTGAATTGGGTGATGTATGTTTTTAGGTTTATTGGAAGATTCATGGTAATAGAGATTTTTTTTTCTACAGTTCCTTTGAGTGGGGCAGATGTGTCAGTTTGTAGGTGATTACTGATGACTCTTCACATTCCTAAAAATCTATTACCCACTCCAACTTCTGCTGCCGTGAACCTTCAGTCCTCTATTACAGTCCTCTTCATTAGGACCAAAATGACCTCAAAAGACCTACATCTGGTCCGTGGGAAACATTCCTTCCCTGCCCCGAACAAATTGGGAATGCAGGTCAAACCAACTCTATCCTGCTAATATGGACTATTTACATTCTTAGGTGTGAGTCACACTGTATTTGCCTGGGTTCTCCAGAGAAATAGAACTAATAGGATGGTGGCTCTTATTGCCAGAATCCCTCCAGAATGTGGTATTGCTTTTGGTTTACTATTTTCCTTGGTGGAGATAGTTCTAGTGGCTTTCACTTGGCCTTTCCTACCATAAATACACAGGTCAGAAAACCAATGTGGAGATTCTGCCAGTTACTGAGCACATCTGTTCCAATTCTGCATTCCAAAACTGGGAAAATAGCCACAGGATGGGTTTGGGAACTGTACTAGTCAGGGTTCTCCAAAGAAACAGAACGGATAGGATTTTATCTATATCCACCTATCTATCTATGTATTTACGTAGGTATTTATGTTAAGGAATTAGCTCACATGATTCTAGAGGCTTGGAAAGTCCAAACTATGATGAGGGAGGCCAGCAGACTTGAGGCTTAGAAAAGTGTTGCAATTTGGGTCCAAAGGCAATCTTCTGGTGAACCAAGAAGAGCTGATTTTGCAAATGAAGTCCAAAGGAAGTCTGCTCACTGGATTCCCTCTTGCTCAGAGGAGGTCGGCCTTTTGTTCCACTTAGGTAATTCAATTGATTGGATGGGGCTCACTCAAATTACGGAGGACAATCTGCTTTACTCAGTGTCCATCAATTTAAATGTAAATTTCATCAATTTGAATGTAAACATCATCATAGAAACATCCAGAATAATGTTTCACTAAATATCTGAGCACTGTGGCCCAGTCAAACTGACACATAAAATTAACCATCACGGTGACCCACTGAGCCTACTATAAGATGGGCCTCAGCTAAAACTCCATTGGTCACCTGAACTCTATGAGCCTCTACTCTGAATAATGGATCACGATGACATTTTGGGTATCCAAGAATCAGTGTCAGTTCAAAGCCAGAGCCAAGAAGCCCTGAGGAGTTTGATTATTTCCTTTTCCCCAATGCACAGTCACCCTGGTAAAAAACTGCAGGTCCTTTTGGGGAAGGCTGGGAGAAAGATTAATAGTATAAATTTTTGGCAGCACAGCAGGGTCCTTCCTCAAGGGGATCTGACCTTCCTTGCTTTCAAGGGATTCTTTATCTATAAACTGGGCCAAGCCTAAAAATTGTTCAAATCAGTTTTTATAATTCACGTTAGACTTCTGTTGATTTGACCCAGAACTCTCACACTTGCAGAGATCAAGTAAGCATTTTGTAGACTACCCACGTATTCTCTTCGGTGACACTGTGATCATCTAACCAGTACCTCAGGTCTCTGTGAGTCACTCTATTCTTATTACTGTTTTTACCCTGCTGTCCGTTATGGTAAACATGTCCATCTTGCATTGACAACTAAATGCTTTCACTCAGCCACTGGCACCTTGGGATCCAGTTATCCCCATTGCATTTAGGTTTTCCAATTCAGATAATTCATTCTTAAGATACTTTTCCTCTAGAGCCACTCTAGATGCCAAAATGCGTACTAGTAGGAGTTCTCCAGAGAAATAGAACCAATAGGGGAGAAAGAGAAATTTTTTTTCAGGAATTGGCTCACAAGATTATGGAGGCTAGCCAGTCTTGTCAAGTGTGAAATTTGTAGGACAGGGCAAGCTGGCAGGCTGGAGGTTCAGGTAAGAGTGTTGAGTCTGAAGACTGGAAACTCAGGCAGAATTTCTATGTTGTAATCTGGAAGCAGAATTCCTTCTACAGAAAACTTCAGTCTGTACTTAGGCCTGATCAGATGAGGCCCACCTGCATTATAGAGAGTAATCTGCTTTACTCAAGGTCTACTGATTTAAATGTTACTCACATCTAAAAAGATACCTTCAGAGCAATGTCTAGACTGATGTTTTATCAAACAACTGGTCATTGCATCCTCTCTAAGTTGGCAAATAAAATTAACCATCACGCAGACCTAATCATCTGGGGAACTGCAAGGAACACATTTCTAGTCCTTAAGTGGTACCATAGAAGTTCCTTTCAGTAGGATTGATACAAAGTAGGTATCATTCTACTTTTCTTCTTTATTTGAGGTTGAGAACTTGCAGCAAGTAATACCCTTTTTCAAAAATTTATCTTTACAAATCCTCTTTGGTGTTCTGACACTGTTTCCCTTAATCAGTTTATTGCAGTATAATTTACATATAATTTTGACACATACAACTGACCCTCAATCAACACAGGTTTGAACTGCATAGGTTCACTTAAATGAGGATTTTCTTCCACCTCTGCCATCCCTGATACAGTAAGATCACTCCCTCCTCTTCCTCTTTAGCCTACTCAATATGAAGACAAGAATGAGACCTTTATGATGATCCACTTCCACTTAATAAATCGTAAACACATTTTCTCCTCCCTATGATTTTCTTAATAATATTTCCTTTTTTGTAGCTTACTTTATTGTAAAAATACAATACATAATATAATGTACAAAATGTGTGTTAATTGACTGTTTATATTATCAGAAAGGTTTCCCATCAACAGTACCTATTAGTAAAGATTTGGGGGAGTCAAAAGTTATATGTGGATATTTGACTGTGAGGGGGGTAGGTGTCCCTAATCCCCCATACTCTTCAAGGGTCAACTGTAAATACAGTCATTAAACCACTTACCTTTTTATCTTGGGAAAGTTGTTTAAATTGCATTTTTCCTGTTTAAAATTATTTTCTTACCTTCAAAGGTGCAAAATAGTTGTGAAAATTCAATGATATATGGATATAAATCACCTCGTATAAGGCCTGGCACATACTAGAACCTTGATTAATGTTGGTTCCACACTTGTCCTCCTACTGATGGCAGAGGCTAGGTTTCATACATCTTTACATTCCTCAGCAACTAATATGGGCAGGGCATGCAGAAAATGAGGAGTAAATGTTTGTGGAGTGCACAAATAAGTCAACTGCCATAAACACACAGAAGAGAAAACAATTAATTATAAATTCATTAAAATGATCACATCTCCTTTCCTTCACCTCTGTACTTACCAAGCAATTTTCTCATATTAATTCAGTTCCCAAGAAAACTTTCCTATTAGAAAGAAAATACACTATCCACTTGACTTGAAAATTTTGGTCCATGAGGCAATATTGTTCCTCATTATAAATCAAGAAATTAGCTTTCAAGTTACTAATCAATCTCTAGTGAGTTTGATTACCGTCAGTTAGTCCTCTAGAATCTGATCGACCTTGAATAAATGAACGGGAGAGAATTTTTGATGTTGAGAAGTTTAGGATCAGGTTTTTAAGCCCATGGAGACTTTTCAAGGAGCTACATAAGCTATTAATGAGCTTCTTCCTGGAAAACTGGTAAGTCTGAGTTTAGCATTGTGTGTACAGAAGTGTCAGGGCTGGGCCTACCCTTACCTTTCACTTTTCTTATATACTGCTTGTATTTCTGAAGAAAAATTTCTACTGAATTAAATCCAAGGTCCTTGAAAAGACACACAGGGCCCCACCACGAGCTGGTTCCAGTGGTTGTTGACTGCATTATCTTCCACTAGGACCCCTCTGTTCACAACAGTCATAATAGACTTCTTATTGCTCCTTCTTGTCTCAACTTTTTCTCAGCCCCTAAATGACTTGTTTTTATCCTTACCTAAACAACTAAATAAGTGAAATAATTTTCAGGGCCTGGCTCAGGTCTGCTTCCTCCCTGGAGCCTGCCTTGGTGGTGCTGGTTACTTATACTCTGTTTTCTTTACTCTAACAGGTCTTTTGACTTTTCATCAGAGTATATATGACACTTTATATTATGTTTAGGCAACTTGTGAATTCAGACAGGACACTTTGTAATGCAGAGATAGAAACCCGATTGTGGTAGTCAGCCTCCTGAATGGCTCATAGTGATCCTTGCTTTCTGGTTTTTATCTTCTTGCATGGTTCCCTCCCATACTGAATAGGGCTGATCCTGTGTGACCAATAGAATAGGGCAGATGTACTGGTATGTGACTTTCAGCATTAGCTGGTAAGGTTTTAAAAGGTGTTGCAGCCTTGGCATTGGACTCTTGGATAACTCGCACTGGGTACCACACTGTAAAAGCGCTCAAGCATTCCTGTAAAAAGGCCCATATGAAAAGAAGCTGAGACCCCTTGCCAACAGCCAGCACCAACTTTCCAGCCATGTGAGTTAGCCACCTTGGACAGGGACTCTCCACTTCAGTCAAGCCATGGGATGACCATAGCCCCAGCCAACATCTACGGCAACATTATGAGAGACTCTAAGCCAGAATATCCTATCTCAGCCATTCCTGTACTCCTGATCATTAGAAACTGTGAAGGATAATAAATGATTTTTGTTGTTTTAAGCTATTAAATGTTGAGGTTATTCATTATGAGCTATAGATAACTAATATACATATTCAAACTGGTTTAAGGAAAAAGAAGTATCTATTTCTTATGTAGGAGAAAAGTCCAGGGGCATAGCTTTATGGATGGCTGGATTCAGATGCAAAAATATTGTCAGCAATCCATTTCTTCCCATCTTGGCTTTCTTTTCTTCTTTCTTCTTGGCTTCTTTCTTCAGATGGATCTTTTCATGAGGAAGCATAGATGAATTAAGCTCCAATTGTACATACTAACATTTTAGCAATCCAGAGAAACAAAGTGTTTCTTTCCCAATAGTTTAAGAAAACATCCAGGATTGAGTCTTTTTGGCCTGCCTTGGGTCGCGTGCACTCCTTTGAGGCCAGTGGTTAGATCTGTGAAAGTTATAACTGTCATTTAACCAGTTGGAACGAGAGGGTGGGGTAGATTCCTACCAAACGAATTGTTTCATGGGAACGAGATGGTATTCAGAAGAACAATTGGACTGCTGTACTAGCAAAATTACAGGCTTCAGCTACAGACAATTATAAACTGGAATAATCTTCTCAAAGCCTTATTTTGATCATGTTTCTCAGAATATTAAGACCATTTGGTGTCCTTAAATTCTCTTTATTAAATGTTTCTCGGAAAGCTGGGAAAAGTCTTGTAACATATGCTCGTTGCAACCAGTAAATGTGACAAAGAAACAGTAATGATTAAATATGATACATTGATTAATTCGGAAGACATGAATTGAGTACCTCTCATAGGCTTTAACACTATGTTAAGTGCTGCAAATTCAGTGGTGAATGAGAGAAGCTTGATTGGTCCCTGCCCCTATACAGTGTGCAGTATAGTGTGACAAAAAAGAAAGCATTGAAGAAACAGTTGCATGAATAATATCTTACATAAAATGTTAAATGGTATCAAGGAAAAATACAAGACCCTGTAAGTGAAGAATTGTCTTGTGCTCAATAAATAAACATGAGGTTCTGATAATAGTCTTGATGTTTAACTCCTAAGTTCAAATCCTAGTGTTGTTGCTGGTAAGAATCCTAATTGAGTGACTTTGTAAAAGATACTTCTTTAAGTCCTACTTCCCTTATAAAATCATTATTATGAAGATTAAGTGAGATTATTTCAAGTAATGTGCTTAGCACAGTGCCCATAACACAGTAAGTACTCAATAGTTGTTTAGTACTTTTATTATTTTGCACACAGGACTTGGCACACAGTGTCATGGACTAGCAAATTCTCAAAAGATGTGTGCTAACTAGTCTTACTACCAGGAGCCTCCTCCAAGCAGATATCTGCATGACTCTCCCTCGCCTTCTGTAGTTGTTTGCTCCAACGTCACCGTCTCAGTAAGACCTTTGCTGACCATTCTATTTCAATTGCAACCGCCACCCTGACCTGATACCTCCTATTGCCTTATCTGTTTTTTCTTGTTCTTCTCCATAACACTTGTCACCATCTCATATACTATATATTTTGCTTATTTATGTATGGTCTGTCTCCCCATTAAAATATAAGCCCGACGAAATTATAAGATTTTGCTTATTTTATTTACTGCTTTTTCTACAGAACCTTAAACAATGCCTGACACATAGTAGGCATTGAATATATAGTGAACATAGAGATTAAATTTATTGATCACTTTTTATATGCCAGGCACTGTTTTAAGTGTTTTACATGTATTCTTCCATTAAAAATGGATAAGATATTAAAAAATGTCTTGCACAGACATAATAAGCTCAGCAGTCTGTCTTGTTAGACATGGGCAACTTACATACT
>RJWJ010048113.1:0-10721 GCA_004363605.1 Indri indri | reverse complement strand
TTTTTCAGGGGTTAGGCTTTGATTCATAGTCATTTTTACTGAGCCTTTCTACCTTAACTATCTTACCTACTTAGCCATCATATTAGCTGTCATCTCTGCTCTTCCAGCTCTGTCTTGGTTGTTAACTTCAAGGACACACCTTCCTGAATGTTTATAAGTTTACTTTAACCAAACCTGTTTATTAAGTTATTCTCTTGGTTATTGGATATCTGTCTTTTTTCTACACAAGCTAAAAGCCTTGTTTAAGAATCAGATCAAATCTGTTTCTCATCTGAAACCTTTCCAAAACACTTCAGTCTGATAATATATTTTTTGAATTGTTGCAGCAATTATTATAAATCACGTTCCAATTAGTCAAGGACTTTTATTGCTAACCTAAACTATGCTTTAAAACCCCTCCTTAGTGCTGCTGAAGTGAATTTTTAAGGGGAACCATCTTTGGGTACAAATTGAACATTGTGAAGTAAAAATATACTTTTACTTTTTAAGACTATTTTGTTACTTAACCATTTATCTTTTTTCTTTTTCTCTAGTATTTAAACATATGTTCCATATGTTTAGTATTTAAATTAATACTTTGCTATTTAAACATGGCACATATCAATTCCTTAATTATTTCTTGTATTGAATCACAATAACATATCATTTTAGTATAGTGGGAAATGGTCAATTTCAGTGGTACTTAACAACAGCGCAAACAACTCAATACCATTTTCATCTATTAAATTATCAAAGGTTTGAAATCCTGTGATGGCCTGCCATATTGCTATTAAAATAGTATCTTATAGGATCACAATTAGATAAAACAAAAATAAAAATGTTATGGACAGAACGATGTCTGGGAGGAAATATGAAAATGTTACTAGTAGTTGTACGTGGGTAGTGAACCTATCTTTTTCCCTCCCTAGATTCTTTCCCACATTTTTTCATAGGAAATAGGTGTCAAAATATCATATTTCCATTCTGCAGTTAAATAGGAGGAATGTATTCACATCAGCTGGAAAGGGAACAAAAGTGAAAATAATTATTTCATTACCATTAAACTGTCCTTTGAAAAAAGCCAGCAGTCTCTCATTTTCAATATCATAATTGCTTAATTTCATGGAAAAGGAGAATTTGGGTGATGCTTATGTGGATCTCACTGTCTTATGGCAGTTTCTATATTGTACTATAATTTCTTGGCTATTGCAGTTTTTTGCCAGCCATGGTTTTGAATTATTTCAGTTTGTATACCAGCATTTTAACATTTGTTCATTTTTACATATATGATGCCAGCAATTCTTTTGTTGCCTTTAAATAGTAGAACGAGACAACAGTACTGCTGTCCACTTCCACAGATGTGCTTGGTGGGTCTCTGGTAGCACAGGCAGAGGGGATTTATTGGTGTTTCACCCCCACTTAATGCAGAAGGAAGACTAGGCCTGGGGAAATGTGGCTTTATGTCTCCAAATGACTTCTGGACCGGGATGGTTGCATAAGATGTACTTATGGATAAATAGGCTTTGACAATCTGTATACCATATTTTTCTTGAACAGTTGATACTAATACAAGCAAAGGGCCACTATTCTCAAGACCAGATTTCTAAATGCTAATGATACAAGACTCTTTTGTAAGCTCACACATTTTAGTACTCTTATTTACTATTGTGTGTGTACATGCGTGTATGCTTCTTTTTTTTTTTGCACACTTTTTATATTTGTCTATCTCCAGTTTTCTTCCTAATTCTCTTTTGCTTAAGACCTTCATGTTGAAAACTGTGACTTTGCCAATCAAAGTACTTTTAAGGAAGTACTTTGGTTTTAAGGGAATTACAGTATTTGTTTACATGTCATTCTCTATCATGAGACTATAATTCCATTAAGGATAGAACTGATTTTTCATCCATGTATTTTAACAATGCTTGGTACACAGTTGATACTCTTTAGATGTTTTTGAATGATTTTAGAGTGAACGAAATGTACACATGTACACAAACATACTGGGACACATAAAGTGAGAGTATTTTGTAACATCATTTATGCTGTATTCATGTTTTCCAGCCAGAATGGGACCATTTCCTCCTCCTTTTTGGAGTATTGAAATATAATTTTCTGTTCACTCTAAATTGGCATTGCCTTTTTTAAAAGACAGACTTTCATTGGTTTTCTAGGTGGAAGGGTATCATAATTTATTAAAAACTTCAGTTCTTCCTTTTTATATTTGAGAGTGGAGCTATAATCACAATCACAGTGCTTGCTTTTCTTTCACAGGGTGCCCTCTTACCAACCTTTCTCCAGCACTCACAGTAAAAAGGGATCTATGATCTTCGGTAGTATTGCTATAGTCATGCATTTCTTCACATGTTCAGACTTTGGCCTCTGTTGAGATGAAAAGTTAGAAATGAGGTTTATGTGATTGAAATTCGTTTGCCGACAATTCTAAGGACTTAATGTTAAACAACAGCCCCCTCCCTCACCTCAAGAGAAATTGTTGAAGTACTTCCCCATTTGGGCCTATAACTCAGCTCCTTTTACTTAAAAAAAAAAAAAAAAAAAGTGAGTTTTATTTACATATCTCCCATTGAAATACAAATGTGATTATAAATTCTGATGATAATCTCCGTAGTTAAGGATACTGATTGCTATTGAAGACCAGACTGTTTTTCTTTTTCATGATATAAATGACATGGGCTTACATTTCCATTTTATTAGAGTGAGAAAAAAAACCCAGCATGATACCACTAGGAACGAACAATCATTTTGTTGCTTGAGCTAATGGTGTATTATTGGACTAGTTGCTTAAACCTTACTTGCCGGTGTGGTGTTGAACTTGGTTGCCTTTTGTAATAAGGACAGGAGCTGAATATTAATAGCCCCAATTGATCATATTCAAAGGAAAAAAGGAAAGGAGGACAACTTTCTAATAGGCCATTGAGTTTTGCATGATAGTACTTTTAGCACATCTTCCAAATTTCTCTTTCTCTTTTAGTAGCCTAAAAGTAGGGACCCCAAATTTTAATTTTTCCATTAAAAAATGCTTTGATATTGTACTTCTCATTTCCATTTAAATCCTCTTGTTCTTCTGTTTGTTTTTATTGTAAGTTCTGTCCAGTGGAAGTCCTGATTGCTTTCTTTTAATGATGGCATTTTATAAGTACCTTATTTGAAGTTTCATGATTTTATACCTGGGATATACCCTGGAAAACCTCAAATTATTTTTTTGATTAAATAAAATGATTTTTTTTTAAAGCTGAAAGAACTGGGTGCAGTGGCTCATGCTTGCAATCCCAGCACTTTGGGAGGCTGAGGCAGGAGGATTGCTTGAGGCCAGGAGTGCAAGAACAGCCAGGCTAACACAGATCCTATCTCTATAAAAAAGATTAAAATATCAGCTGGGCATGATGCTGTGCTCCTGTGGTCCTAGCTACTCAGTAGACTGAGGCAGGAGGAATGCTCGAGCCCAGAAGTTCGAGGTTGCAGTGAGCTACAATTGTGCCACTGCACTCTAGCCTGGGCGACAGAGTAATACCCTGTCTCAACAACAACAAAAATAAATAAAAAAGCTGAAAGAGATATTTTGTTATTGGACTTGGAACTATCTTTAACTTTTACAATCTACAAATTATTTGTTTTATGAATCTTTTTGCTTTTCTCATTTGTTTTCTGAATAATCTACTAGATAAAAATTGAAGGTACCCCAGCGTCCAGATGCAAATTTCTTTGCAGTTATTACAAGTTGAAAAATGCAAATTATTGAAAAAATATCCATTGAGACTATCTTTTCTGTTTATCCTTTGCTAATGCACTGTATGTGGGAGCAATTAAATTTCTTTTTATTTTGGTACTTACTGTTTACTTATTTTAAAATTGTTGCATATTATTATTCAGGATTATTTTACTTCTTTGCAGACCTTTTCAGATCAGTGAGACTTGTATCCTTTGATTTTTAGCAGTGTCGCAATAAGAGGGTCTAATTGATTTCATGCTCTTTCTGTTGTACTGCCAATGAATGGCGTGCCCTTTATTTGTCCTTATCTTTCCTTAAAATCTTTGTAGATTTTACATTTATTTTGCCTTTTTGTCATGAAGTAGACCTGTACTCCTTTGGCTGCATTTCCCAGAGCTGAAGTGTCTATGCAATGTGGTATTTGGTTAAGATCAGAGACTCTGGAGACTGCTTGGGTTTGAATGGTGTTTCTACCTCTTACTTGCTATGCTACCTTGGGCAAGCTAGTTAACTTTTCTGTTCCTAAATTTTTCTTACCTTGAAATGGGGTAATGGTCCCTACCTATGCTGTTTTTTTTTAATAGTATGATCACTGCTATGAAATGTAGTGAATAGTTGTATAATATACCTCATTTTATAAATTTATATGTATTTTTATTTGTTTCTCACGCTCTTACTGCATGTTGGAAAGGTAGCTGCTCTTACACAGTTTTGAATTAGCTTGGCCTAAATGAATCATTATTTGATTGATGACTTTTGAGGTGTAATGCCATCTTTGAGCCCCATAGAAGATTGTTGTTATTGAAGACTCTTAAAAACAAATTTTAAAATATATTTTTCATCTTTACTTCTGAGATCATTGTTTGCTTAAAAAGACTCCTTTCAAGTTATATTTTTATAGTGATTCTAAAATGCATTTAATATGTGAAATGATGGAAGCTGATGGCTTAAAGTTACTTAAGAGTGAAGTAGACTATTTACATAACTGTTGAACCGTATTATAAACTTTTCTTACAAAACTTTTATGTAATGCCTTTTTCATGCAATGTGATATAAAGATGACAGCTGAATCTATTACCAGTTTATTACCGTAGAATAAGGAAGAAGTTGATTTGAATGATCAGAGTGGCTTTTGTGTGCACAGGTAGCAATTTGCAAGGTTGGTTTTATAATGCTATCTACAAGATTTTTTTCTTGTTGTAAAACACATTTGTGAACAAACTTAATCTAGTATCTCTTCCCTCAAAGTGTGAAGGGGAGAATATTTCTGAGAGGTTCTTTTAGATTCTCTGCTTCATCTTTATGTTGAATGAAAAATACGGCATGTTTCAATTGATTAGTACCAGTAGTACAAATTTTATACCATCGTAAAATGTAGTGGGTAGAATTGACCAGGTTAGAGACGAGTGGAGGGCACTGTTCCCTGATGACAAAGAGAATACCTAGGAATTACTAATACCGACCTCAGGCTGAGCACAGCCAGGTAGTAATGGGCCTGTTCCTTCTTGTAAGAACAGAATGATATCATCATATTTTTTGGTCTCTGACTTTATTTTTTAGAATGTCCAGTTAGAGATGAAGAGATGTTTAAAAATGTAATTGTTCATTTTTATATTATTTAAAACATTTGCATACTTTATGTCCAGAAAAGATGGTGTAAGACACAACCAAAGGAGAACTCTGGAACGTGGTAAGAAGAACATAAGGTGGCTTAGCACAGCACATTGGCAGGGTGTCTTGTGAACCCTCTCAACAGAAGACCACGCAGACGTGGTATTTCGTGACCAACAGCCTGGAATATTTTCAAGTGCTAAAAGAACAAAACTATTAGTTACGAGCTTTATATCCATTGAAACTATCATTCTGGGCGGGGCGGGGGGTGGGGGAAGGAAAATGAAAACATTCTCAGATGAAGGAAAACAAAGAACTTGGTGCTAACAGACTTTTGTTGAAAGGCTGGCTAACGTTTTTCAAACAGAAAGGAAATGATAAAAGAAGTAATCTTGGAGAATCAGGAAGGAAGAAGGAACAAAGAGCTTGAGGAAATATGTGTACACACAATAGAGTTTCATGACTTTTAAAAATCATATTTGATTGAAACAAAAATTATCACCCTATGGAATACTCAAGACAATGGTATTTGAAGGTGGGGAAAGTAAAGAGAACTAAGTAAAAGTGAGATTTCCACCCTTCACTGGGTGTGATAAAATGTCGACATCATCAGACTGTTAAGTCATATGTGTTATAATACTCAGAGGAACAAATACAAAAACTGTATAGAGAGATGTTTTCAAGCATTGAGGAAACCAAAATTTAGTTCCAAAAATACGTTCAAGTAACTTGAAGGCAATAAAAGAGAAGCAGAGGAATGAGAACCAGAGGAAACAAGTAGAAAACAAATAATAACATCACAGACTTAAACACCAACATATCAATAATTACTTTCAAAATCCAAGTCCTAGGGCCAGGTGCAGTGGCTCATGCCTGTAATCCTAGCACTTTGGGAGACCAAGGCAGGAGGATTGCTTGAGGCCAGGAGTTTGAGATCAGCCTGGGCAACAGCAAGACCATGTCTCCACAAAAAATTAATGAAATTAGCTGGGTGTGGTGTTGCACACCTGTAGTTACAGATACTTGGGAGGCTGAAGCAGGAGGATCACGTGAGCCCAGGAGTTTGAGGTTGTAGTGAGATGCGATCATGCCACTGCTCTTTTATGTCCGGGCAAAAAAGCAAGACTCTGTCTCAAAATAATAATAATAATAAAGAATTTAAAAATAAAATTTAAGCAAAAAAGAATTGTTTTCAAAGTCAAAGCTAAGTTTACAGAAATTCTTTCTTCTGACCCTGTTAACCTCTATCTTGTTCCCTCCCTCCTCCTGTGGGTAACCACGCAATAGTTTTAGATCTGTCCTCCAATTGTTTTTTTGGTAGTACTTTTTTTTGTACATTTGATTTTATCCTTTGCTCCTACTCATTAAAAAGGTATTATATTGAAATGTCATTTGCACCATGCTTTTTCATTTAGTAGTTTTCCTTGAGATCATTCTGAATAGAGATCACAGAGATCTTCCTCATTGCATCGAATGGATGAACCATAGTTTATTCGCTTTTATAATTAATGGCATGATATCGTCATGCTTGGGTTATTTTGCATTTTTTGCAATATATTTTGGGGAATACTACAGATGGGAATTCTGAATCAAGAGTAAACATATTTGTGATTTTGCCACAATTTTTAATTGAACTTCATAACATTTAATATCTGTTAGGACTAGACAACCTTCCTCCTCACCCAATTATTGCACTTTTCTGGGTATTCTTGGTATTTATTTTCCATCTTGAATTTTTCAGTCAACCATTGAAGGACATCTGGACTTGCTTTCAGTTTTTGGCTATTGGATTATGTCTGTGTTATTTTTTTGTTTGTTTCATTGGCCAAAAATTTAGTATATGATAAAGATGGCACCTCACATCAGTGGGAAAAAGATGGACTTTTTAATAAATAGTGTTGGAACAACCCAATAGCCATATGGAAAAAGATAAAATTAAATTTGTTATTCACATGATACACCAGAACAATTTCCAAATTCAGAATAAATACTAAATGTAAAAAATAGTGCAAGTATTTAGAAGTGGGGAAAACTTTCCTATATATGATTTAAAATCCAGAAATAATTAAAAGGAGACATTGATACATTTAAATAGCAGAAAGCATTGTAAGCAAGGTTATAATACCCAGGCAAATTGGGGAAAATTTTGCAACCTATTACAGATAAAGGACTAAAAATACTGATTGTAAAGAGCTTCAGAAAACTGAAAAGAAAACAAATAATTTAACAAAATAATAAAAGGCAATAGATATGAACAGACAGTTCAAAGAAAACTAAGTATAAATGGCCTTTAAACATATGAAAATATACTCAATCATCAATAAAAATAAACCATAATGAGATGTCAGATTTGCAGAAATGCAAAAGTTTAATAATATTGTTTGCTGGCAGAGCTTCAGGAAAACAGGTACTCTTAGACATTGCCATGAATCCAAATTCACCAGTTGCCTGTGTAAGAGTTACTTCAGGGTGTAGCAGTTAAAAGCATGGACATTATATTATAACCTCATGAGCCTAGATCTTATTAGCCATATGACCTTGTACAAACTTCTTATCCTCCCTAAGTTTTAGTCTTCTCATCAGTAAAATGGGGGGATCATAGAAATATTTATCTTGGGTGATTTCTGTGAAAATTGAATGACGTATACAAACACTCAGTTCATTGTATCATCTGTATTATTTTTCCATTTTTTCTTGACAAATGTTGGGTGATAATTTTTAAGGGATCAGGAAATTTTTAGGGTAAGCTGCAGATCAAGCAGCAAAATGATTTTTTAAGACTGAGACTGGGCAATTACAAGGCAATGTCTTTTGTATGTGCAAGTTATTGGGCTTGGAAAGGTCAGAATGTGGAACTGGGGCTTCTCGATTGAGGAGGGCACAGCAGAACCCCCAAGTGAGCTTTTTTAAAAAACGTGGAATAACTTCCCTACCCCAGTCTACCCCAGTCTAATCCCAACTGTTGGCATAGATGGTGAGGAATCTGAGCAGAAGACGAGGAAAAGGGTGAAACAGGTGCCAAGTTAAGAAAGACACTTTCTCAGATACCTGGCTTCAGAGTTAGGTCTATTCCAGGTCATATAGTTTCTTAAATTTTCTGAGTGAACTGTCAGTGGGGCTCTGTTTCTTTCAACCAAAATATTCCTTCTGATTGCAGCTGGTCTCCATTCATAATTACAGAGCCCTGCTACTCAAAGTCTGTGGATAGGCAAGATCAGCTTCACCAGTGCTTGTTAGAAATACAGAATCTCTAGCCCCACCCCAAGCCTGCTAAATTAGAATCTGCATACAAACAAGATCTCCAGGGGTTTTACATGCACATTAAAATATGAGAGGTGCTTTGTAGTCAATACTCTTATAGTAAATCTATGCAAGGGTAGCCTAGGGGATGAAAGGCATGGAGAGATAGAGATTAATTTGTGTTAAATGCTGTGTACACGTTATGTTACTTAATATCTTAAATTTAGAAAGTAGATTCTAATGTACCCATTTTACAAAGGAGGAAACCGAGGGAAGGGAAGTCTTTCCCCCCCTAAAATAGAATAGCATTGTGCAATTAAGAAATTACTAGGAGATGACCATCAGATGTTTCTCTGATAAGGATTGAATTTGGCGGGACATATTCCTTGATATAAAATAATTCCTTTAAAATTTAAATGACACTGAATCTTTGAGAGAAAGTAGAACTTCATCTTTTCTTTCTAACTCAGTTGATTAATTCTTTAGCAAAAGGATTTCAATTGGAGCTGCTCTCTGAGTAAAAAGGGATGACTTATTTTTCTATCAGCGACTGCTAGTTTAGAGGTTATAATGATGTTTTATAATGATGTAATTCATATGGATTTATTCTATATTAGCTTTGTCAAGGTCTAATGATTCTCTGGAATGTACTGTGAAGTTTTTTGTATTTTTAATTACTGGCCATGAATATTTTTTACTTCAGATCTATTTCTTATGAGATTCTCCATGTGTGTCCCCTTGGAGAACTTCTTGGTCTTGAGGGAGACAGTGAAAACTTTTAGATTTACTTATTTTCACTGACTTCTAAACAAGCGTTAATGTTTTCATCTTTTGTTATAAACCGTGGATGAACTCTTCTGGGTTTTGGCTTTGTGAAATTAGTTGTTAACAATTTTTCCAGATATAAGGTAAAAGCATAATCATTTGATCAACTTTATAACTCTTGAATGCTACTTGGGACCTTGAGCACATTTCTTGCCAAAAACAAATTGGCTAACATTTTTGGTTAGGTTAAGAGTGCATCTCTAATAGATGAGCTTTGCAAATTGACTTTATTAATAATTTTGACTAGAGAAAACAAACTAGGACATTGTGTGTAGAATGGTAATTTAATGAGTTGCACGAGTAATATACTCAAACTACTTTCTTTATTGTACCTATGTTGCAAAGTCTACACAGAACAGTGTGTGTGTGTGTGTCTCTCTCTCTCTTTTAAGCCTCCTTTACATCTTCTTGACTTTTGCCTTTAAAACTACCTGCTTCATTTTTTTTCCTTCGTGCTCTAATGTGGGTTCTACTCTGTGGCACAATGGATAGTGCATTGGACTTCTAACATGGGTTCTAAGCTTTGTGCAAGAACTCTGGGACTGACCTAGGAAAAATTCCACACAGGCTATTATAATAAACAGACCCTGAATTAAAAGTGTCTAAAGGAAGTTTCTATTTGCTCAGAATGTGATGATTTTAATAAAGGAACTTAAATTCCATCTGATGGTTGACATCATAGTTTCTTGATTCACAGTAGTTGCTTCACAGTAGAAATAGTAGTGAAATGCTGGCTATTTTCAAATCCATATAATGAAAACATAATGGATTCAATTCGATGTGTTTGTTCAATTAGGGGTCAGCAAACCTTTTCAGTAAAGGGCCACATCGTAAATATTTTACGCCATGTGGACCATACTGTTTCTGTCTCAACAGTTCAGTTCTACAGTTGTAAGGTAAAACAGCAACATGTAGTACACAAAGGAATGGATGCAGCTGTATTCCAATAAAACTTTGTTTATAGATACTAAAATTTAAATTCCATACAATTTTGACATGTCTTTTTCTTTCTTTCCAGCCTTTTAAACATTTGAATATCTTCTTAGCTTGCAGAACACAGAAAAACAGTTTGCAGACTCCTGTATTATAGAGTTTATGATTTTTACCCATATTGTTACAGTTCTAGTGGTGTGATTAAGATGCTTCTTGGATTATTTCATTTGATTTTTCAAAAATCTGTATTTGTTTCAGGCTTTACTAAGTTAAGAAGAAGATACCATGTCATCAATTTGCTTAGTACAAATCTCCTTGTTTATTTATTTCTCTAAGATTTTGCATGTTATTACCACCAAAAATACTCTGCTTGATTTTTTCCTTTCTTATTTTTCAAAACTCTTAG
>RJWJ010048112.1:0-10723 GCA_004363605.1 Indri indri | reverse complement strand
GCACGGTTCCCTGGGAAAGCCTCTCCTAGCTTAAAACAAAAAAGGGGGACCTGTCCGGGGCCATGAGTCCCGACGGGAACTCATCTAAGATGGCCGCTTAAGCCCACGCTAAGCCTGTAAGTTTCCATTTCCCCAATATGACATGTGATGTGGCCCTCTGATCAGCCCGCGCACAGGAGTTGCCCTGGAAACCCGTGCCTTGGAAAGCACCGCCTCTCTACTTCCTCTTTCTGCCTTACTTAAGCCTCCGCCCTACTGCTAATAAACGAGAGACTTGATCAGACCTTTTGTCTTGTCTCCATTTCTTGTGTCTCCTGCCTCTCCCAATTCCCACTCCCTCTTCCAGGGTCCATGTTGACTACCCCGCGGGTCAGGACAATGAACAATTACACACCAAGAAATCAGAAAACTTCTAAGAAATGGATAAATTTCTAGAAAAAGCCAACCTACCAAAACTGAATCATGAAGAAATAAAAAAATTTTAACAGATCAATAAAAAATAAAGAGACGGAATCAGAATAAAAGCCTCCCAACAAAGAAATGTCCAGCACCTGATGGCTTCACTGGTGAATTCTATCAAACATTTAAAGAAGAATTAAGATCAATATTTCTTAAACTCCTCCAAAAAATTGAAGAAAAGCAAATAATTCCAAACTAATTTTCATGAGGCCAGCACTACTCTGACACCAAAATCAGACAAAGACACTACAAGAAGAGAAAACTACAGGCCAATATCCCTGGAGAAGATAGATGCAAAAATCCTCAACAAAATACTAGCAAACCAAATTCAACAGCACATTAAAAAGATCATACACTATGATCAATTGGGATTTATCCCCGGAATGCAAGGATAATTCAACATACACAAATTAATCAACGTGTTATACCATATTAACAGAATAAAGGATGAAATCGCATGATCACCTAGATAGATTCAGAAGAAGCGTTTGATGAAATTCAACATTTTCGTGATAAAACCTTTCAAATACGAGGCATTGAAGGAACTTAACTCAACTTAATAAAGCCTATATATGAAAAACCCATAACTAGCATCATACTCAACTGTGAAAATCTGAAAACTTTTCCTCTAAGATAGGAACAAGACAAGGATGCCCACTCTAACCACTTCTATTCAACACAGTACTGGAAATCCTAGCCAGAGCAATTAGGCAAGAAACAGATTAAAAAGGCATTTAAATTGGAAAGAAGAAAGTAAAATTATCTGTTTTCAGATGACATGATCTTATATGTAGAAAATTCTAAAGAATCCACCAAAAAGCTGTTAGAACTAATAAATGAATTCAATAAAGTCACAGGATACAAAATCATCATAAAAAAATCCATTGTGTTTCTACACATTAGCAATGAACTATCTGAAAAGGAAATTAAGAAGACAATACCATTTCAAACAGCATGAAAAAGAAGAAAATTCTTAGGAATAGACATAACCAAGGAGGTGAAAATCTTATAGAATGAAAACTACAAAATATTCTTGAGAGAAATTAAGACAGAAAAAAATAAATGGAAAGATATCCCGTGTTCATGGATCGGAAGACTTAATATTATTCAAATATCCATACTACCCAGAGCAATAATAGCTTCAGTGTTATTCCATCAAAATCCCAATGGCATTTTTTTACAGAAACAGACAAAATCCTAACATTTATATGGAACCATCAAAGACCCAGAATAGTCAAAGTGATCTTGAGAAAGAAGAACAAAGCTGAAGGCATCACATTTCCTGATTTCAAGATATATTACAAAGCTGCAGTTATTAAAACAGTATGGTACTGACATAAAGACAGACATATAGACCAATAGAATAGAATACAAAGCCCAGAATTAAACGCATACCTATATGGTCAAATGAACTTTGATAAGGGTGAGAAGAATACACTATGGGGAAAAGATAATCTCTTCAACAAATGGTGCTGGGAAAACTGTATATACACATGCAGAAGAATGAAATTAGACCCTTATACCATATATAAAAATAAACTCAAAAGACATAAATATAAGACCAGAAACTGTAAAACTTCTAAAAGAAAACATAGAGGAAAAGATTCTTGACATTTGTCTTGGCATTGATTTCTTAGATATAACACCAAAAGCACAAGCAATACAAGCAAAAATGTTAAAAAATAAGAGTGAGATTGCAACAAACCAAAAAGTAAAGGAAACAAGCAACAGAATGAAAAGGCAAACTATGGAATGAAGAACATATTTGCAAACCAGGTATCTGATGAAGATTTAATGTCCAAAATATATAGAGAACTCCTACAATTCAATAGCAAAAAGAAAATAACCCAATTAAAAATGGACAAAGTACTTGAATAGACATTCCAAAGAAAACATACAAATTGTCAATAAATCTATGAAAAGATACTCAACACTACAAATCATCAGGGAAATATGCAAATCAAAACCACAATAAGGTATCATCTCACACCTGTTAGAATGCCTACTATTTAAAAAAGATAAGTATTGGTGAGGATGGGGAAAGATTATAACCCTTCTACACTATTTTTGAGAATGAAAAACTGTGAAATTACTGTAGAAAATAGTATAGATGTTCCTCAAAAAATATTAAAAATGGAACCGCCACATGATCCAGCAATCCCACTTCTGGGTACATATCCAAAGGAATTGAAATAGGTATGTCAAAGAGATATCTGGACTCCCATGTTCATTGTAGCACCACTCAAAATAGCCAAATTATGGAAACAACCCAAATGTTCATTGACAGATGAATGGATAAAGTATCATGTATACATACAATGGAATATTATTCATCTTTTAAAAAGGAGGAAATCCTGCCATTTGTGACAACATGAATGAACCTGAAGGACATTATGCTGAGTGACATAAGTCTGTTTTAGAAGGACAAATACTGTGTGATTTCACTTATATGACATACCTAAAATTTCTATGTGTCACACTCATAGAAATAGAAAATAGAACAGTGGTATCAGGGACCTAGGCAAGGGGAAATGGGGAGCTGTTGTACAGTTGGTATAAAGTTTCAGTTATGCAAGATGAATTACTTCTAGAGGTCTGCTGTACAGCATAGTGTGTGTACTCACCAATATCATATTATGTACTTAAAATGTATTAAGAGAGTAGATCTCATGTTAAGTGTGCTGACCTCATACACATGAACACACTCAAAAAACAAAAAAACAAAGGACATTTTGAGGTAATAAATATGTCTATTACCTTGATTGTGGTGATAGTTTCCCAAATGTGCAAACTGATCTCTTTGCAGATATGCAAACTGATCAAATTGTATATATTAAATATGTGCTGTTAGTATATATCTATTATAACTCAATAAAGCTGCTTTTTAAAAATGAAAATAAATCATAAAACTTCCTCTTTTCAAATGATAAGAGGACTCAAGTTAGGTCTTCCATTACTAAGAATTATTGCATTTATGACAGAATTTACAATCCAATTCCTAGTTTAGCAAGAAACATTATGAAGCCAGGAATGCTAAGGTCTATATCAGCAATCACTAATATAACTGTCAGAAGAAAAAGTAAGGAAAAGTTATTCATAATGTGGTATTCTTCATTTTTAACAGCTTTTAAAATTGATGGTTCTTAAAAAAATAATAGATTGTGTTTCATCTATAATAGATCTACTTTGATTTGCATTTTAATCTGGTATCTGATCAAAGTGTCTCTCTGTAGTCATCATTTTTATACCATATGGTGTATATTCTAGCTTCCTTAGGTAAGCAGTCAGAGCTCAACCTTTGCAACAAAGAAAGAAGTCAAGCACTTAAAAATTTTTAAGGGTAGAGATGATTGAATTTGGTGCACTATCTGCAATAACACAGAGGTGACTTTTTCAGAGAAAATGCTTCTTTAACAAATCCAATAATGTATATTAAGCCTCTTTTCCATTCTAAATGCAACGAACAGAAGAACCAGCACAGGCGAGATCAAAACTGTAGGTCAATTTATGTATTAATTTTGGATTTGGTCACTAAATCACCTGGTGCTCATTTTTTTCCTAGAGTAAATATTTCTTAATTAAATTTATTAATTAGCTTTGTGAAAGATTATATACATATTCTTCTACACATTTCCAAACCATATGCATCAACATAATTCTTTTAAATCCTCAAATTTAAAATATTTCTAACCATGATTACACTGTGAAGGTATAAATATTTCAGATTACGCAGCACGTAACTGAATGCTGAGTAGAGTTCAGAAGTTCTAACTTAGATAATTAGTTCATCCATTCTTCTGAGAGAGAGTGGAGAAGGAGACTATACTCATTCTAGTTTTACAATATAAGATACATTTAAAAGCCAGATTTGTGATATGAACGTCAAAGGAAATATTATTTTTCTTCAATTTTTGCAATATTGCCCTAAATGTCATCTTTATTGAGTGTAAACTTCCAGGCAAACTTACATTTTGAGTTTCTACTAGAGCAGACACATAAGGGAGTAGAATAAATAGAAGAAAACTCTTGTCTATGCCAGGGTAAATTGTCACTCTCAAGAAATTACATAAGCAAGACACTATTTTTTGTTCCTCCAGTGGGTTTCAGGATCATGTGCTTTCACTTAATTTGACAAAATATTAGGACCATAAAATGTTAATCACCAGGCAGGGAGAAGTGGCTCACACCTCTAATCCTAGCACTCTGGGAGTTTGAGGTGGGAGGATTGCTTGAGCTCCAGAGTTCAAGATCAGCCTGAGCAAGAACCAGACCGTGTCTCTACAAAAAATAGCTGGGTGTTGTGGCATGCCTGTTGTCCCAGCTACTCGGGAGGCTGAGGCAGGAGGATCACTTGAGCCCAGGAGTTTGAGGTTGCAGTGAGCTCTGATGACACCACTGCACTCTACCCGGGGCGACAGAGCGAGATCCTGTCTCAAAATAAATAAATAAATAAATAAATAAATAAATAAATAAATAAATAAAATAATTTAATCACCAGACACAACTCTCAAAAACTATGCACCATTTCCAAAAATTCAAAAGAATGTGGCAAAGATTCTGAAGGCAATTTCAAAAGAGTTGTTAAAAGATATTTTAATGAATCATAGCATCATTGAAATAAGTATCTAGTATTTGAAATGCAGGCTACCTCTTTAGATGTATAGGTTTTGTTACAATGTTTTTAATGTCATATTACTTGATAACACAAACAAAAAGAAAGCTCTCAACATATCAGGACTATTGATATAAACCAACCTCTATACTTCACAACCAAACCAGACAATATAAATGCTACTTCCCACTGTGTCACTTGGCTTAAAATAATATAATGACCAGTACTTCTCTACATCTTTAGCTTTCTTCCTTGTATCTTTTGAACTTCAGCCAAGTTATATTGACAATAAGATTTTTTGAGGTCATAATGAAATCAAGATTGCATAGACAAAGTTAACAATGGTAGATTAAACCTTCTACTTCCTGATTTAGCAATGCTTTTCTTTGTTATTGTGTACAACATGTTAAAGGATAAATGCTTATTTTTGTATCGTATCATAGTAGGTGATGATCTCTGGCCAAACGGAAGACTGACAAAAGTTGAGTTCTCTGGCAAATCTTGCCCAGTAACTTTGCTCTACTCCCAATGTAAGCATTTATTACTCTCCACTATAAGATCACCTAGGAAAGGATTTGCTATCATTTTCTTGCTAATGACTAAAAGATGCAAAAACAGAAAAATAATCTCAATTCAAAAATCAAAAGGCCAGAAAATAAACTTTGACTCAAGTAGTCCTACTCCAGAACTGTCATTAAATGACAACAGGCATCTAGTCATTGCTGTATTATCTTTTGCTTCAAATTAAGCTCAACTTAGAGAGAATGAAAAATTTCTATACTTGTTTATACATAAAATGTATATATAAATTTTTATGGTAAAAAATATTTAAGATTTGTTTTCTTTAGTCTTAAGTGACAGGACATTTGCTTATCACTTGCTTTCAAAGCATCATCTTGAGTGAACTTGTGTTAGCCTTTCGAATGTGTGGAGACTTAGCCATTCAAATTCGTTGGTGAGGGGAAAAAAAAATCGTTAAGTCAAGGAACATACTGAATGTGTATCACTCTCCCATCACTGTTCAGTGAAAAAATGGTAAGTTGAACCATTGTAAGTCGGAGAATGTCTGTAGGATTCTAGACTTATAAGAATGATAGTATCCCAACATAATACTGCTGTTTTCATGATAATAAGCTTCCCAGAGCTTATTTTCCATGGAAATCAGTAGCTAGCAGGTGCACCAGCCTTAACAATAGTGTCTCCTGGACTTGGTAGGAGACTGCTTCTTTCTCATAACAAAGCTGAATCTATAGCCAAGTCTGCAGTGCATAACTTCATTTGTCTTTGTTTTTAAGAATGCTCAATGTTTTTTTATGCCCTAAAAGTAGACTGAGATAGTTTTTATGCATTCTGCAAGATATCGTAATTGGAAGGAACTTTAAATGGCATTCACTAGCCACATGTTTTTCCCCTTTCTTCACACATGACTCTCCTTAGTAACATCCCCACTAAGTGATTAACCCCTATGGGGTTGAATATCCCAATATTGGAGAACTCATTACCTCTGAAACAGCTCATTCCACCTTTGGCCAATTCTGAATGCTATAAAATCCTATAGAGGCAGAAACTGTGGACTCTACTAATAATTCCAGTTTTATTCTTTTCAGAGTTTAATGCTTATGGTTTCCTAAATATTTATTGAATGCTTAGCTTGTGTTAGACAATGTGCTAGACACTGAGGGAACAGATACAAATAAGATACTGACCTTGGGAAACAAATTAAATCCACTTTCCTTAAGAAAATCTCTCAAATATTTGAAGTCAGCTAGCATGTATCCCAAGAGTCATGTCTTCCAGAGAATACAAACTCATATAAAATGATTCCAGCACCCTACTGACCTGAACATTCTTGTGAATGAACTCCAGTATGCTGATGAATGAATTCCAATCTTCATTCTTAATGTATGTGCCTGGAAACACCAAATAGAGCCCAATTGCATCCTGATTCTATGAAAGTTGCAAAAGCCCAAGATGGAATTAGGTTTCTCAGCAACCGTATCACACTGACAACTTGTTGATCTTGATGCCAACTAAAATCAATAAGTATTTTTCCACCAAATGTTTCCAGCTTCCAGAGCCTAAATTCATGCAGAGAAGTCTGGTACCCAATTGAGCATCTCACATTTCTTCCTGTTTAGTTTCATCTTGGTCAATTCAAACTATCATGATCTCTTTGCATGATGGACCAATTTCGTAAAATAGCTTTTACATTTGTATTCAGGTCATTGAGAAATTTAGGTTCTAGCAGTCCTCTGCCCTTCTTGACCGTTCATCCTAACCTCTTTTGTGTCAACAATAGTAGTTATCATTGTTATTTATATTATTTGTGCCTAGTATTCGGAGAGATGTGAAGAAAGGAGATAAAGAAAAGCTTATGGTTAAATGCTTGCCCCTAGGGTGCTTATAATTTGGTTGAGAAAACAGTTCTTACAAAAAGAAAAGAAAGCATTACATAGCAATTCACGATGTTGTACCTCATTTGAAATAATGTAACAATATTAATTTACAGAGCAGAGAACCCAAGCCCATTACTTTATAGATGACTCTCAAACAATCGACTATTTGGTTGCATGGTTATAGCTCTAATTACTACAGGAATAGGGAGTAGAGATCGAAAGGATCTAAAAGAGTCAGAATAAGATATATAGGTAGCAAGACTGCTAGGCTTCAGGGACCCAGTAGTCTTGAGCTAAGAGTGAAAAAACATCACTGTTGTCCTCGCCTTTCAATCTTAGTTTAATTTAAACAAAAGATCCTAATTGCTATCTTTCTTATCCTAAGCTGAATGAGTGAAATACCTGCCCATAATAAAACAAGGAATTCATCATTACATGAATGTGCTCCAAAACAATACATATTTTTCTAAAGAACTGACATAAAAGTAGCTTCCAGCTCTTTTCTCCTCCTTGTTGAGGCTACTAGATTCCACCTCCCAATACCCATTCGAACTTACATGTATATTTTGTTGTTTTTAAAAAATGTATATTTGATTATTAGAAGCCATATAAAATATATAGTTGATTACTAGAAGAACGTCAGATAAAATAAGTTATTCAATAAGGTTTGTTGCATCACAGAAACAAGGACAAATTTTTAATTGTGATATATCTTTTTTTCCTCAGGCATGGCAAAAATATGTGATGGGACCTTTCAACTCCTCCGAAGAGGCTTTCAATTTCTTTTCCTGCCATCGATGAGAGTATCAGAGAACCAGAGTTGATTGTTGTTTTCCTCTAAAACAGGAGATCTTTCCAAAAAGAAGTTGCACTCAGAGAAAGACTGACATGATCAGAGACTGCCCCCTGCCTTCCTACACAGCACATAGAATTCTACCGCTTTGTTTTTCATTAAAAATAATCCTACCAACTTTAAAAAGACTTTGCGTATGATGAGCTATCTATATCTAAAATATTTTTTCCCATTCAGTGATCATGTTTTAGTAACAGTAAGAGAAATTTGCCGTGTTAAGTACCTATAAATGTTAATCTCTAGGTATGGCATGCCTCAATGATAGACATTATGGGTCTGATGCTGATTTTTTCAAAGATAAGAAATGCTGAAAACATAATCTGTCACAATTGTATCATTACAAAAAAAGAAGATGTCTCTAGCTATCAGTATTTGCTTTGAAACTGAAAAAAACATATGGGTAGAAGCGTTATCAAAATGCCTTGCTTTTATGTCCTGTGATATACAAACAAACAAAAAAATCTCCGGGTAGAATTCCTGCTTAGCTTCTTTTAATCTGTGAAACTACCTGCCTTTGAATATTTTGCTAGGATCTGGTCACTCATTTTAAAATCTATTTCAGTCTATCGTCTTTTGGGTGTGTTAAAATAAGTCTTTCTGGCCAAGAAGGAAATAGTAATGAGTAGGGAAGTAAACTTTTCCAGTCGGTTACTTTTATAAGAAAGTTCCCAAAGTCTCAAATGATGAGAAACTTTTTCCTACTTAGTAACAATCTTCTGTAGTTCTTTCCTGAATTTTTAAATTAGTAGTTTTGGAAACGTACATGTTTGAGTAGGGAGGCAATCCCCATGGTTAAAAGTTGTAAAAAAAAACATGTTTATATCCTTAGAAACTGGGGCGAGTATTTGGAAACCGTGTTCCGCGGCATTTAGGATTTGCATCAAACCCGAGGAATTCACTGTAAATGACTCCTCTTTCCAGAGACAATTTCCACACACCTGAAGAAGGGAAGGGAAATCAGTGAAAATCCTGGGCTAATTCCCCAGGCCTCATTAGGCAGGAGTTCGAGAAAACCTCTCTGGCGACGACAGAGCGCGCTGGCATGTGCTTGTTTTGAGTTTGCTTCCCAGTCTTAAAGAGCGCTCGAAATTTCTCCGTATACCATATTCTCCGGGCAGGTGTTCCCCAAACCCCCAAAGCCCGTTGTATCTTCCAGAGCTCTGCCAAGCCGCAGCCTAGAGAACCCGAAGAGGTGGTAGGCGCGGCAAATGCCAGAAAAGCGGAGCCAATGCTCCGGGCCGAACCCGGTGCCCCGATCCCGGCTGCATCCCGCTCTGGCTCGGTCTCACCGCTCCCAGCCGCTCGGCGAGCGCCGCTCAAAGGTGAACTTGGCCGCCGGTGTCTGCCCGAACTCCGAAGCCCGGGCGCGCTCCAGCAGCCGCGCGGCTACCTAACTTTCCGTCCGCTCAACCTGGAACCTTCCCAACTACCCGGTGGGCTTCACTCTAGTCCCTCTCGGCACTTTTGCCTTTCCCCGGGAGAAGGAGAGCACAGCCTAAAGAGCGAAATATGTGATAATAATAACCATTATTATTACGTATTATTATGTCATCTGCATGCTCATAATTGTTATTATTGTGGTCAATCTCTCCAAGCCAGTTCCTCCAAGAGCTGGGGAAAGAACAGGTTTCAGCGGATGCTGTCTTCTACTCTCTGCTCGTCAAAGTCCATTCTGCCTTAGCAAATATATCCTAGGGATTTATATTTACATTTTTGAAGTAATGTAAGTGCCTTAGCCTCCGACAACAGAAATGTAAATCCCTCCAGAAAAGGCAAGACGGAGCACTCCGCGTTCGCCGGGATAGAGAAAGAGGACTCTTGGAGAGTTTTAAAAGATGAGCGCTTAATTATTTAAAGAGAAGACGTACATTTTCTCTTCGATATTTATAAATTACTTTTCTCTAACAAAGCATTTCTGAAGATGCGAGCGTTGCACAGTCGCTGAACTTGGCAGCGCTGTCGCCGCCACCTGTGCGGCATCATACAGTAGTAGCATTCAACAGATGCTTCAAGAAAACTGCGATGGGTTTTTGCTTTGCGAAACAGAACTTGGGTGTGGACAGTATGTTCACTGCCAAATTAAATTTCAGAGCCCTGCAAAGTGTCTGAATTCAGTGGGTATGGAGGGAGTCAGAGGTTTCCCAAATATCCCTGTTGGAATAGAGCAAACAGTTCTTTTTACAAATCTGGAAACGGAAGCACAGAGAGAAATGACTGGCCCTGGGGCATCCAGAATAAGGAAGGGACCAGATCCTTATCATTGCTCCCACCTCCTCCTCTATTCCTAACTTTTGGGGCTACTGACGCAAACTTGTCCCAGAGCGGCCGGCCACACTCATCTCTTCCGAGTTCGGCCAGGTTCGATCCTCCAAGCCGCGTCACGGCCTCCTGGTAGCCTCTTGT